>JAVSBS010016098.1:10719-42218 GCA_033124195.1 Coracias cyanogaster
CCCCCCCCCCTCCTTTTTTTTTCCTTTTCTTTCTAATGTTAGTTGTTGCAGAAAAGAGTCAACTTGAGTTTCAGAAAGTCTGCCAGAAAGCCTCTGGCATTCCCTGGGGGATTGAATTTTACATTCTTCAGCAAACAATGTCTGTCTCCAGAAATGCAAGAGGAAAACACTATTTTTCTTTTTAATCTAATATCAATGTCTAAGCCTAATGGAGCTCTGAATTTTTATTTATTTTTTATTTTCAAGCCTGAGGAACATCTTGTGTTGATGTTAGTATGTGCCTTTTTAAGCTTCATTTGTTATCTTTAAGCAGCTGCTAAAGTGTAAACAAGTTCTTTTTCTTTTCTGTGTTAAAAAAAGACTACTTACCCAAAAGCTCCTCTACTATTGTGCTTATTGGGCTATGCTAACAGCAGTGAAAGAACATTATTGAATGCAGCAAATGTTTGATTTATTTCAAAGCCTTTCTAAACTATAAATCATCTACATTTCTTTTCAGCCTTTTTTCTTTGCTAGTAGAAAATTAAATGAAAGCTGTTAGCCAGGAGAGAGTAACAGAAGAACTTATCTGTGATTTTTTTCAAATATAATAAAGAAGGAATTTCATATTTCTGGCAATTACTTTATATATAAAACTCCTGTATGATCTAGAATTTCAAAAGTGAGCATTTTAAAGGTCTGATTTCTCGAAAAGCAGGAAGTACAAAACATTGTTCCTTTCAAGGTAAGTCAAGCTGAAATTTGACCTTTTAGCATTATTTCTATACAGAACATATACACATTTCCCTCTCCTTGTGTTACCCCTGCTCTATATTTCCCTGCCAGACCACAACAACTTTCCAAAGCTAAAAAAAAGGGGAAAAGAAGAATGATTTTGAACATTTTGTATACAGACAGGAGCAGAAATGTGTCTATGTGTGCTTAGAGAGGGAGTGCAATAGGTAACTTTCAGAACTGAAACTGTTTACCAACTTTATTGCTGTATACTCCGTCTCCAGCAAATATAGAGATATGATTATATTGCTAAGACCACTCCTTGAAGTTTACAGGGTATATAAATCTTATAATACTCTTCAGACTTTCATAGGAAAATGTCACAAGTAAGAAAACAGTTGTCAAATTATTCCTCAAAACTTTAGAGTTTTGTTTTTTTTTTACTTACTTGGTTCCATTTTAATTTTTTTTAACCTGGATTTTGCTTGATATGCAGTTGAAAAGTAGTTATATTTGTTTAAAAACCAAGGAAATGCACAAAACTTTATTTTAAGACTGAACTACAACTTATGCATCTCCTTTAGCAGTGTGTAAATTGTGGCTCGGGAGTCTTCTGGCAACTTAAGGCCAACAAGTGGCTCGCTCAGGCTGGCATTATTCAAAACCTTGAAAGAACCTCACAGAACTATGTGCAAGCAATTTGTGATCTATCTGGTTGGCAGAGGTTTTTGGAACAGAGCGCACTTCTGGGTGTCTTCTCTCTTCCACGAAAGTCATTCAGAAAATTATTCTGTTTTGCTCTGTACAGGTTTTTATTCCACGCTCTCCGCTGTCCTGTCTGAATATTTTCTGTAGGACATTAAGCACTTGTGTTTTCCATTGCAGCTTTGTCCTTTCAGTGCACACGTGGGTATCTGTTCTGGAATGAATGGGTGTTCACTTATTTATGTTGGAGAATAAAAGGGTTAAAGAAATGTGCCTTATGCTGTAGCTCAAGGCAGTTTGCTTATGAAGTAAACTCCCTGAAGAAGCTTTGTTTCCTGCAGGTTGCTAGAAGGTGGTAAGGAAATACATTACACCAGCTGCAAACCTCTTGGGGTCTCACAGCTCTTGAGGCGAGGGGTGTGTGTGTATGTGTTTGGGGGGTAGTGAGGAATAAAAACTACTGGCAGAGTTTACTGTATGAGCAGGAGGAAAGAAACCACTGTAGGGCTCAAATGAGCCTCCTGAATAGAGGTGTGATTTGTCACAGGATTTGCCCTTTGCTATTGAACTAACTTTTCTTTCCTTTGGTCACCTGAGGTATTTCCTGTGCTTAAACCTTCCTGGGTTCCTTCATCTACCCTGGAAATCCTGTGAGTTCAACATATTTAGAATGCATTAGGAGAGCAAAATAACATGTTCTAGGACAGCATTAGCTATTTTAAATATCAGATGTGTAAGTGGACTTCCTAAATTGATTCTTGGCAGGATCTAGCCAACTGGGGATTGCTTGCCACCCAAAGGTGTAACAAATAGTTCAGTTCTATAATTTTGCCTGTGCTGCAAACTGTTATTGAGATGGATCATAATATCTAAATACTGAGATAGATGATACTTAAGTATCAAAACTACTAGAACTGTAGATGTTTAGAAGGTGCTTAGTCACTAAATTTTGTTTTACTCATCCCTTTTGCAATTTTGGAAATAGTTACAGGGAGCTGGCTTAGCAGATGCCAGACTAATTCTGTACGCAACTGAGGACTCCAGCTTGGTCCTGTATGCCCAGGCTGAACCTTTACCTGCTGTGTTTGGTTCTCCTCAGATTTTATAACCTCAGGACATTGCTGCAGAAACCAAACAGGCCAAGTGACTTAATACACATTTTTTTTCTCCCCTCTAATCATCTATGGATTTAATTTCACAGTAGAGGGCACTGTGCAGTTGGAGTTTGTCCTCTCAAGAAACTGTGTAAAGTCTTGCTTTCTTGTAGACATAGAGATTCCAGAGCACTCTTCAAACTTACAATTTTAGCTGTGCTCGATGCTTGTGCCTAATTAAGGTAGTTGTATTTTACTTCAGCTCTTGCTGTGCTTTGTAATGGATTTTTTTCTACTCTGTCTCCTTTGCTGCCGAGCTTTGTTAAGTAACTGCACCGTTCCATCCCAGATATGGCTATATTTTAGTGGTCAGCCAGTAGGTTGCTCTACCAAGTATTTAGTTAAATGCTTTGTGGATCTTTCTGTGTAAAAAGAGCTCCATTGAGACTAAGAGGATATTATTATTCATAATGTGGTGACTAGTTTCACACATGGCTGAAGCAAAATAAATCATCACTGTTTTTAACAAAACAGTGAGTAGACCTCTTGTTGACCACAGCATATTTGTGGTCAGCAAAGAAAGAGTCTTTTATAGCTATTAATACACTGCCAAGGTGCTTTAGCTGAGATTTTTGCCCTAAGGGAGGTGGGCTTCCACTACCACATATTCATGTTTCTCTGCTAAGCCTATTTCCAGAGCCCTACCCTTACAGAGTGATTTGATACAAAAAATCCAGTCCCCAAAAGAAAAACTCATTACTGAAAGAATTTATACAGACGAATATTGCCCGGATGCTGAATTTGATAAGAACATGAACAATGCTTTTGATTGTTCAAGCAATAATTTTTAGTTCTGAGTAGTTGTACACAAAACAACTAATATGTGAACATTTCTGTTGTGCACACCAGCGCAAAGCCTGAAGGTTTGTAGAAGGCCTGAGTGATACCAAGCATCACACTGATCCTTTAGTTGTTTGTGCTTCCAGTTCTGTACAGTTAAACTGGAGTTCAAACAGTGTTTTGTAATCAGTCTGTTTATTACAGTCAGGTGAATGACATTGTTTGGGGAGGTTGTCATCTTCTGATTTATCACCTGTACAATGGTACCTGAATTCCCTGGAACAACTTGGGGCAACACAGTGATTTCTTACGTTGAGAGTCCTACTGAACAGACACTGATGAAGCCAGTGCTGGTTCTTCAGTGCTTCCTCCCATCAGAAGAAGGAAATTCCTATTAACTTTACAGAAGTTAATATGAACTGTTCAGCCTGCATACAACCATCTGCCCCACGGAAAGCCCCACCAGAAATTCTGAATGCTTTTCCAATCAAAAACATGGGAAGTTTGAACACATTCATATGCTGTTTCAAGGGTGCAAAAGAAATGTGGTTTATAATAGGAATAGCAAGAAGAAAAGATCGAAAGTAACACTTAAAGAGAAGCATCATGGGTGGTATGAGAAGTAGGGAAGGAATATAAAATAGGAAAGCTATTCTCCATAGCATATCATTATGTAAACCAAAAGCAGAACCCTCACTTTAAAGGCTTACATTTGACTTAAACATATTACTTGACATACCGTTTACAAAAGACCCTATTCTGGTCTCAACCCAGTGTAAAAGCGAACAGCTCAACTGAGCGCAGTGAAAGCTCAGTGAATTTATGGAAGGGAAAACTTATGTGAAATAAGAAGCAGAGTCATCCTTACAAACTTATCTAAACCTTCTTGTAGCTCTCCAGATGAACTTCTAGAATTGCGTATCTGCAAACATGAAAAATGCAAATAGTTTATTGAAGACATTTCTCATTTTCTGGTGTATATATAAGTAAACATCGATTATATTTGTAAGGCATACAGAGTGCAGTCTCTGTTTACTTTTCTGTCCAACTCTATGCTTTAATGTGAAACAAATGATTCCTGCCATCTCAAAATCGCATTAACAACATCCATTGTCTAATGTTTTTAAAGACATTAAATTCTTCATAGCTGTTTGCCTGAAGTATTCTGTATTATACCTATACTCTAAGCTGGCCAGATACAATCCAGTTCAGAAATAATGTAACGCAGTCATCATCACCGCAAAGATGTATCCAGGTTAGTGTACTCAGTTTCTTTACAGGACAGTTGTAGGTTACAAGAAGTTTTTGAAGAGAAAAATTTCCATCTGGATAAATGCATCTAGAAATACACTGGGCACTTTAAAAACCTTCATGCTGTATCTGTGTTCTCTACAAGCAGGTATGTTCCTGGTGGTTTGCCATGGTATATGACGTGGTTAATAATGCTGACAGTTCTCTGGAGAAATAGAAACAGTGGTTATCAGTTTAAAAAATGTAATTCAGCTGAAGGATTCAGATCACAACAGATTTTATTTTCTATCATCTGTGGCAAATAGCCGTGCTTCACAAATTGTAAAGTCAAGTCTAGAAACTATTTTCCTAGTTTCCTGGTATTCTGTCTGTCTGTATCTGTTTATAATACCCACCATCTTATTAATCATCTTGGGAATTTTTCTTTCTAACCTTGATGATAAATACAGAGTATTAAAAAGGTCTTGATTTGGTAATGGTTAATAATGCCACATTAAGTGGTTCTGTTGGTTGTTGTGGATCAGAAATTATAAATGGTAATTAACAGAAGAGCAGGTAACATTTTATAATATTTTTCTCTGGGGAAAATTTCTTCTTTTTTTGCTGTTTCAATACCAACATCATGTAAATTAATCAACTATTAAAAAAAAAAAAAAGAAAAAGAGACAGTTTTATGGATTCTAGTTTTTTCTGTATAAACAGTTTGTGGCCTTACCTCTCAAGCTGCTTTCTCCTTGCTTCTATATTAAAATGGAAATTTTCTGAGGTTTTTTAGAAGCTGCCATACTTTTTCACTGGACAAGAAGGATGGTGTCACAGGGAGAGCCCTGAAGTTGTCTCTGGGGGCTTGGATGCCGTTTCTGCTGCAGGACAAGCTTTTTATACAGCCCTGTTCCTGGGCCACCACCTCTGAGATGAAGGTATTGCTTTTCAGTTTCACAAATGTTCTCTGGATAAAAGATGTTTTTAATGACTAACCATTAAGGTTCTGTAATGGTCCAATGGATATTTAGCAAGATTTCACTTTTCTTGCCTGCTTCTTTATGTTAAAATCTTAGAAATATGCATTAATTCTTTCAAGGGAAAAACAGTACTGAAGGTCTCTGATTTGTTGACAGTCATGGAACTTGTTCACAATGACAGAAAGTGCCTTGTGAGGGCCATTTAGCTGAGCTGGGAAACTTTTGAAGATTGTGTAACCCACTCCCATGTGCAGCAGTTCAGTTCTTCCCCAGGGAGCAGGGCTTTCTACAGCAGTGATGCTGAACATCACCTTCTCCTCTCCTGCAGACACTGAGCATGCCACATTGCTAGTGCCTTCCGCTTTAAGATGTGAAATGCAACATTGGCCACCATGGCAATCTCATTTTATCAATAAAAGCAGGGTGAGAGGCCATGTTGGGATATAACAAACCTGACCTTTCTGTTCATAGGTACCAGGCTGCTCAGGCTGGCCACAGATATTTTAGCTGGTATTTTTGTCTAGGCTAAGCTGTTCTTGAGAAGTAAAGCTTGTTTATGAAACCTCCACTAAAAGCAGGTGTTATAGACATCCCATTAGTAACCTTTGACTTACCTTCCCCTTTGAAACTTTTTATCCCAAAGGACTGACATTTCAAAGCCCCCTCTTTTTTTTGTGTCCCTCCAAGTTTGCATATTGTAAACATTTTTCTTCTCTGCTCTGGTGGAACAGAGCCAAAAATCTGCACAATGGGGGAACTAGATGTTAATGAGCAGAGATTGTGGGAAAATGTGTACCGGGCTGCCCTGCCTGACCTGCATGATAATGCTACATTTAGCACATTCTTTTCCATTAGTGTAGCAGGCCTTGAAATGGTAGCAAACAACACATATTGTGAAGGTTTGTTTTAAAGAAAACTACTTTCCTACAAAAGTGGAAATAAAAAAATTATTTATTGTGTACAATTGGCAGATAGACAGCTGGCCCTGGAAATGTTTATGCACAAATAGTGGTGTGAAATTATATATTCTTCATGTTTTCAGTAAAACTGCTTTACATGAAGGTTTAAATTACATAAAACACAAGTATTACGTATAAGCTTATACTGAATCAAGGAAGTTTATAATTGCTCTATGGTATTTAGGGACTCATGAGGAAAAAAAATGACTACTGGACATGATAGGACAAAAGATATTCTAGCACTCTGGCATCTTCTAAATAGATTTTTTTTTTTTTCCTCCCCTCTGGCTGTGCTCACAACCTCTTTTTAATGTGTTTATGTCAGTAGAGTTTTGTTTGCACAAAATGCTCCTGAAAAATTAATTTTGGCTTCTCTGAGCCAAGTTTCATTTAATCATAAACCAAAATTTATGTCTCGACCATATGAAAATCATTAGGGGCAAAAGGATTCTGAGAACATAAACAACACCATGTGACTTAGACATCCAATTGCACAGCTTGAACCTATCAAGTGGTGAACATCTTAAAATATTAAAGAGAACACTTACAGGCAGCATTTGGTGTGCAACAAGTAGGGAGAAATTTGTTTGCACAAAACTTCTGACTAACAAAGAGGAGTACTGAAGAAATTAATAACAAAAGACTGACTGTAGATAATTTCTGAGCAGAGAAAGGGACTAAATCCATTAAGCAAGCTGTTTCTTGCAAACTTTTTACCCACCAATTTTTAAAATTATACTTTTGTATCTCCAACTTTGCTTTTTCAGTTAAGGAAAGAGTAATTCGTGTCATAAAAATTACATATAAATTTGAACTGTTTGTGAATGACATTCCAGATCCTCATCGGGAAATGCTTGTTTCTTCCTAGTCAAAGATTCCTAAAGAGCTTTTCTATGGGGAAAGAGACTCATTACCTTAAAAACAACACTCTTAACTCCACTCTGGAGTGGATATGGGCTTTAAGCCATATTTTGGAAAGGACAAAGCAAATTCTGTAGCAGAACATCTGCTAGATAAGAGCAGCATTCCTTAGAATAGGTTTTCTGATGAAAGAGATGCCAAAGCCTTGATTTCAAAAGTACTCATATGCTAAAGCAACTACTGTCTGGGCTAGTTTTGTTACGTGCTTTCAGGAACAATTTGAAGCCCCAGCGAACACCAAAAATATGGAGGTGGTTACAAATACGCTTTGGGGGTACTTAAATGAACTCCCATTTTGCATAGGAAAAGAAAAAAAAAAAAGCAGAAATATCAATCCCATTTTCAGAAATCTTTAAATGAGATGCACGTGACCAGCTGATAGGCAGTCTCTGTGCCAATTCTGAAATTAATTTATTTTCCCCACGAATAATGTCTTTGTGCCATGAACAGGCTGTGACTCCAGCTGCTGTACCTTCAGAGCTGCTCCGAGCGGCTAAAGGGTGATAGCTGTTCTGCATGTCCTGAAGTCTGTGCAGTAACAGAGATGTCCATGTACGTTTGCTGCTGCTGTCACATCACCAGGAATGCCTTGCAGCAATGTGCTGATACTCTGTCATGTAGAAGCAGAACATGGCTTTGAGACAGGCTTGGCAAAGGGAAATTAATACAAATTTATTATGTGTTCACAAAAGCCCCTTACGAATGCAAGGATAACCTCTGTTGCAGAGACATTCCAGGAGTTGAAGGCTCTGGCTAAGGCTAAACCCTGGGTTCAGTAGAGTATTTGGATGGCCTTGTTGTTTATTTGGGGAAGATCTTAATAATCTAGGTGGGTATCTATTACCAAGGTGGATACTTCCAGTTCCCATTTTCCCTCTGTCTTCCTCATCTGGTGCTACAATTCCAGGTTTCTGATGTCCCCTACTGCTTCGTAGGGTGACTACAGAACATCTCTGCATTGTCAGATATTTCTGTGTAATGATTTAAACCAAACTTTGTCACATGTTTATGACAAGCACCAACTCCGTGACCTTGTCTAGGGAAGCACTGTGCTCTTTCTTGGTTAAGCTTTGGTTCATCTGCATTTCTCATGAAGCTCTACCTTTGTCACATGCCTGTTTGTTTGTCTTCCTCTTCAATGCACTCGAGGGATGTTGTGGTCTGTGTTTTGGGAACTACCCCAAGTGAAAGAGTCAGAGAGTTGCACCGTAGCTGGAAACAGGAAAGCAGGAACACAGGATCTGTAGTGAAAGAACAGGGATCAGGAAAGTTGTTATTCTTTTCATACTCCTTCAGTTTCTCTCAGGTGCTGACTACTGTGTTTTCATTTTAGTTTCTCAGCTGAAATTCTGCAATTTGTGGACAATCATATCACAGCCTATATATGATGATTATGCCCCCAGAACTGATGAGTGCACCCACCCACCTCCTTTCTGGTCCTGGATTTATATTCTTACGGTTCTCTCCAGCTTTGCTTTCAAAGCCCCGCAGAAAGTATTTTTATCTTTGTTCTTTCTTCATAAATTAGTTGATTTAGCTTCACAGTCTGAAATTCCCATATTCTGTATGTGATTGCTGTAAGAGATTGCCTACAGCTCAGCCAATGCACATTAGATTTCAGTTCTTCTCATCAGTGCTAACTTCCTCTTGAGCAATTACCATCGTGTAGACTAAATGTTGTAGGGTATCATATCAGATCACCTCTCAGCTCTGGGTCTCTCCTGGACTTTCCAGTTGGGCAGTAGAAGATATTAATTCCACCCTGCTTTCCTACAAGCATTTGAGTACTCACAGTATTCAAACCTGGAAGAGTTAAGAAAGTTTTTAGCAATAGTACTCTGTTCACATCTGTGCTCCTCCAATGTGGTTAAGTGGAGAGTTGTGTTAAATGTATTTCAAGTTGTTCTTGCTAAAATTTTCAGGACTCCTTTAGTAAGTGCAAGGCTTATTCAGAAAAACATCACTATTAAGAAAGGCATTTGAGCACAAGATAAAATCTGATTCTAGATAGGAATCAATAACCATTATTTAGATGCTTTTCAATGTAGGCCTTTACAGAGTTCATCTCACTTCATCTCTTTATTTCTTATGCTGATGTTAATAGGTCATATTGTAATGACATTTGCAATAGATACTTCCCAAATATTTGTATGATCTGTTACTGATATCTTGCTTGCTACCTCTGGATTTTTAATACCGTTCCCCAAATTGCTCTTTAAAAATAGTACCAGTGTTCCCCTTTTACATATGATAAGCTGAGTTACAGAAAATTATTTTCCCACTCTCACAAAAGAAAAAATTGGCTTATGGAGTCCAGTAATCCTTACCTTCCTCATCACAGGCTCTTCTTGAAAATGGAGGAGATAATTTCTTTGGAGACAGTGATGTTTCACAGAGTGAGTGCAGCTCTGCTCTCATGTTAAGAAAGTTAAGCTTTTGAAAACCCAGTTGCTGCCAAAAGATCTTCTCTTTCAAGACTTTTAACTGTGGGTGACCCTCTGTTTAAAGTCTTGTCCAGCTGTGCTTTATAAATATCCCTTAACTGATAAATGAATTATTTCCTTCAGTTAATCTCTCCATATTGCTATGCAGAGTTCGCAAATGCACAGTTTTGCAGTAGACTTATTAGTCTGCCAAATTGGTTGCCTTGTGTTTTTTTATATTTGGTAGTTATGCCCTGTGTATTTTTATCTTTCTGGCACAATTTTGACCTGGTTTGGTGAAGTGTTGTCAATCATTGTTACAAGATGTAGGAAACAATACTAGAATATAAGATCTTGCCATTTTTAATCTAACAAAACAGCTCTGTTGCTGATCTTGTCTGGCTGTGTAACAGATGGGCTAGTGTCCCATGAGAAGACAGCCACTTCCTTGCATAATAAACATAGAAGGAGAAGTTGTCTGCAAACCATTAGTGTATTGTAAAGTTAGATGCAATGTCTTGATATTGTCAGAATGCGTTCCTCAAGCACATTTCTCTGACATTCTGTCATAAGTCAGATACAAGACAGCATTAAATCAAAATTAAAACTTTAAAAGGCTGCCAGCTGTTTAACTGTTTCCAACAAAAGAACACCACTAAAAATATCCTCCATTTTCTAAATACTGATAACTAAAAGACAATAAAGGATTGAGTAGGGTATTTGATGGAGGCAAAATCATTCAGTCCCTGTGCCACATTCCCACCATGCAATGGAGATTCCTGTCTCCTTTTTTCCTTTTACAAATAAGGATTTTAGTTCTAACACACTACTCTTGCTTGAAGTACAAACTGGTTATTGCATAGCGGAAGCTTATGAAAATCTTGGGCGGTCATTACATTAGAATTGTTTTTTTGACTGGACACATAAGGAAAATTATAAGACCCACAGAAATCAATGTGTTTTTCTTAAGAATGATACTTTCCCTTAAATTCAAAAGTCAATACATTGTATATCAGTGTACAAGTCTATGGTTAGTCACTTTTCAAAAGAATTGCCACTAAGGAAAATAAATGGCAAGTGCTGTCATTTGCCGAGGAAAGAGCTTCTTGTACTGAAAAAAATTTCCCACCTTTTAAAAGAAGCATTGCATACAGTGACCCAATATTAAACTAGAAATTATTATTTATTTCTGGTTTTGCCAGGAAAAAAAAAAAAGTACAGCAGAAAAAATAACCAAATTCCATATATATAATGCTGTTTAAGCCTGTAGAACATGGAGGTGCTGAGCAATATGCTACTTACTTAGTTGCCTTGACAGGCCTTAAGACCTTCCCACTAAAATTCTATGTTTAAGTTAGAGGCAGAACTAAATCCAGTGATCTGAGGGAAAAAACCCCACCCAATCTGAATAAACGGAGGTGATGATCCCTTTTTTATCAATCTTAAAACTAAGAAGGGCTAAAGAACTAAAGCCTTTCACTTGTGCATTGCTGAAGACTTCTAAGGAACTACTGTAAACTGGAAGACTGATGAAATCCAAAGAAAATTACAAATAAACCTGCAGATTGTTTTTATTTTACTTTTATAATAGTTTTACAACATGTATTTCTATTTCTAAAACATATTATCAGTAGAAAAAACTTCAGGAGAAGATATACTGAAATTAGTGTGAGCCCCATGTCACAGTTTCTTATCTTCTGTGCTTTAGAGTGACTGAAAGGGGTCTAATTTGTCAAAAATGTGGAAAATAAAAAGGAGGGGTTTTTCAGAACAGTCAGTTATGTCTAAGCTTTTATATTTAGAGTATGTGAATGAATATGCAGTATATTACATATCTCCTGAACTGTTTTGACTTTCTGGATTGGTAATTGCATGTTTATAGTACTTTATTCATCTGGCCTCTTCTTCGTAGTTCACTGCAAAAATGTAATATTTTCTTAAAGGACTGGATGGTAGAAAATTCTACACATTTTTCTAGAAGTATAAATCATGAAAATGCAACTTGACTTGTTCACTGCTTGTGATTCAACTTGCATTTTGTTTTACCCCATGCATTGTCTTCCTATTTCATTCTGAAGATGTAAGCAGCAAGTTACTAGATCATCATAAGCCAGATACAGTGTTTATGATGTTTGTGTTAATTAGTGAATTCAAATGATCCAGATGTGCTGTAGGAAATCTCTGTTTAACCTGGGGTCAGATGATAATTATCAGAAAGCTTATTTTAAAATATCCTCTAAATAATCTCCCATTTCTGTTGATGGCTCTCTACCTTTACTTGCCATTCTTAGGAAATGAAATGAAACCCACTTCGCTACAAAGGCTGTGTAAACTGTAGAAGTGAAAATGCCACACTTAAAAATAGCAAACGCTATCATTGGGAACAAGTGTCTTGTTTCATTGCTCATTCTTTATCATACAAAATCTAAGTCTTTACTAAGGACCCTTGGACAGTTCTGTGGGATATAAAGCAGAGCGGGGGGCTTGAGACAGGGTTTTGATGCTTTGAAGCAGCTTTCCAGTGTATTTGAAACAGTACAAAGAATAGTAACTTTTTCTTAATCCTCTCTTTGAATAAAACAGTGACATTTCAAAGGCTGTGACAGTTTTGAAAACATAATTAAACTAAGCCCCTTTAACTTTGCATCATACTAATTCTGTGGGATCATATGTAACCAATGGTTAAAGCGAGTAACTGGATCAAGATTTGTGTCTCCAGTTTAGCAGGACCTCTGGTTCATACTTTGAACCAAACCAAGCCTGAACATTCTTTTGCCTCATTCATCCCTGCTAGGAAGTCTTATGAAAAGCACAGGCAGCACAATGCATCAGCTCCTTTCAGCAGGGCTTTTTGGGTCCTGGAAAAAGTCAAGAGAAAAAAATATTCAGGCTACTCTGTCATGAAGGTCATGGCACGGTGTTTTGGATCTGTTATTTTCTTCAGTAAGTTTGTATGCCTGTTAGGGTAGAGTGGGAAAAGTAGAGCTAGAATTCATAGATTTGTTCCGGTTAGGCCATGAAACGACAGTTTAGTAAGAAGAATACTTTTTAAATAATATAATTGGAATATTTTTGACATATCACTATAAAGAATAATTCCTAGTATCAGAACATCTTTCAATGCACTCCCTCGCAATGATCAACAGTAGAGTCTGAGTCAGCCTTAAGAGCTGACAAATTACATTGCTTTAAATTTTGTTCTGCATATTGGTTTAAATCCTAAACTTTATTATTTTCTCTATTATTTTTGATCTCTTATGCCAGAGGAAAATGATTACCTCCATCATGAATTAAAAAAAACCCTGGTGCTACTGGTAACACGATTAAAATGTGGAATTAAAAGTTCTGGCTAGAGCGATGAGGGAGGAAAGCAAGGACAAGACAATAAATCGAAATCAGTGAAGGAAACAGCTTCGCACAAATCTTTACAGTGCAGCCAAAGTCGATGAGAACTATGTGTGTTCGATTTATACCAACAAATAAGCTGAGGACCTGGCATCAGATACTGTGGTCTGATGTGCATTGAGTTACATCAGAGATGTGCTCCATCTCTGGACTTTTGCACATTGGGTAGCTGTGGTGACACTGAGTGCCATAGCTGATGATTGCAGACCACAGTGCTGCATGCTGTTTGAGATCTTGATTATCAGAAAACTCTAACAAAAATGAGAGTTTGGGCTCACTGACTCAACTCCCTCACTGTGGCAGACTGCATCCCTGTAATCCTGTTTATAAATGTAATGTCCTTCATCTCAAGGCAGCTTCTTGCCTTCACAGCCCTACCAGAAAGCTGTACCAGAAGCACACTGCTATGGCAGATGCAATTTTTCTCCTAGATTTGGTCACACTGATAACTATGCCAAGTTTTTGCTACCTAGCACAGATAAAATAATTGAGCACATTGACTCTTGGCCTACATTTTGCTAAGCTAATAAGCAAAGTTCCCTTAATTTTCTCTTGTAAGAGAGGCTACCCGTTCCTCTTATCATCTGAATAGTCCTTATTTGTACATTTTCCAGTCTTTTACTTTTCTTGAATGTCAGTGATGAGAATTTATATGCACAGCCTCAGGTGAATTAGTACTAGGACATGGTGCAATAGTTTCAGTAATTCCATTTTCTGCTTTGCCTGAAGCCTTGTGAGGTTGTATTTGCCTTCTTAAGTGCTGACTGTGATCAAATAAAATACCATGCTCATTTTCCCTCTTTGTTGCGTAAATCATGGTCTCTGTAAGAAGTTTTCCCTTGTTGATATAGCATTGCAGTCTATGCATCTGAATTCTGTTAAGATCATTCCTGTGCAATACTCCAGTCTTCCTCAGCATGGGCAGGGCTTCCCTGCTTCGTGTAATCACCGTCTTCCATTAGAGCACTTCTATTGATTGTTATCAAAGCCATTAATGAAAGTATTAAATGCATCCTGCTCGAGATGAATGATTTTTTAGGTGCCCATCTAATAACCTTCCAGTCCTTCAGTTATTTTTTTGATATGATCAGTTGTTATTTGGTTTGTTATACCTGTTGAAATGCTGGTACTTGTATCACCTTTTCCATATTAAAATAATTTATCATTTGGAAACATATCCAATGATTTTCTGAAAGCCAGGTTATTTCCTTCTTGATGTAGCATCTAGTGAGGCATCTAGTGTGAAGCATACCTTTGGCACAGCTCAGGTGTGGTTTTTTTCTATTTTCCTTTAATCTTGAATGGTCTTTAACCTTACTACTTCTTTCTAGGTTCTTGTATGTTATTGAGTCACAGCCCAGGATAGGACCTGTGGTTGCTCAGATCACTCTTTTCCCATTCTGAAATATAGGTACTACATTTGTTATTCTCTAGGCATGTAGTACCAATACTATGGTATGAGACATTCAGCATTTTTGTATGGAGATTTCTTGGTGTTTCTTGGCTTAAGTGCATTTAACTCTGAGCTTTTCTTTCATTCCTGTATTAGCATTCATATTAATTACAGCTTTTTGTGTGCTATTGTTCAACATCGTTAGAAAATGAGCTGCTCTTAACAACAACAACAAGATCTTTGCGAGTAATTTCCCAGATATCATAATTAAAAGCTATTTTTCATTAGGCTCTAAAGTGCTTTGTTAACCCTAGACAAAGGGGGGATTTTCATAGTCACAGATAGGATTTAGACATCAAATCTCTCTCTTTCCTCTGCCTTTCACCTTTAGAAAGTCTTCCCATGAAAGTGTATATGATTTCTGAACTATTGTTTCTCAGGAGGCCGAGAGTAATATAAGGAGCAGATAACTCTGACTGTTTTTAACACCTGCCAGCTCTGTAGCACCTCTGGCCTTTTTCTTCAGGGCTTCAATAATTAGAGCTGTGTGAAGTTTCACACGTAGAATGGAACTGGATGATTCTAGCATCTAATCAGGTCAAAGGCTAAATTCCTCTGGTGTGCAACATGTTACCCTAGGCTGAGTTACAGCCCTGTAAACCGGAATGGTTAGATCTTTAACTTCGGAATATTAACTTGTTAATTTATTTTTTGCAATAGATAGAGAAGCGCCACATCACACAACTGTCAATGTTATATCACTACTGACATCTTTTGCCCACACCTTGCAACTTGAATTGCAGGATGCATTTCTATGCTTGTGTTGCAATATCTCTTTGCTTTTCTAGTTGCAGGAGGACTTATGGATGACACAAAGTGTCACACAGCCTTGACCCAACAGGCTGATCTGTTGCTGATGTAAAGCAGTGTAGCTGCCTAATTGTGTGCTCTGTGGATCTGGCCCCAGATGTGGCAATCTCACAGCAAATGGTAACCACTAAACTAGAATGTGTAAGCTGGTATGCTTGGTTTAAGTTGTATACGCTGCCTACGGCCTTGCCTCTGCCATGAGAATTGCAAACTAGGGTTCTTAGAGTAATAAGAATGTAAGGAAGCTTTGCAGATAAGTAAGCACATAACTACAATTTTTAAACAACTTCTGAGAAAAAATTCACTTTGTGCCAAGTGCCTGAAGAGCTAGATGCCAATTTACTGCATGCTTTCTAAAGTTGGACTGCTGATACTATATTGTTTGTGATGTAAAGTACTGAAACCTTTCCTTAAGATTTATGTGTCCTTCCAAAGGGCACCCAGTGAATAGAGTAAATGCTTGGCAGACTTTCATCCTGGCAAAGGCTATGGATAACTGGGTCTGCAGTTGGAAAATGAAGATCTCCTGCTTTTCCCAGATGAGATTCTTAAGAGTACTCTTCAGTTTGGCAGCTGATCACTTCTATCAAGATACAGTTGCCTTTGGCCAAGCCTCTGGGATCTCTGCAAAGCTTTTCTGAGCCACAAATCGTTTCTTCATTCAGCATGTCACTTGACATCTTTGGTGTTGTAAATTAGTTCAAGAAGGTGGACACCCATTTCACCTCCTCACCAAGGGTTCAGGACTCGTGTTTTCTGAAGTTATTTATTTTTGCTTTAGGGGACAATGCAATTTTACTCTCTTTCTGTGCTATCAGGAGAACAAGTCCCTTTGAGCCAAACACCTGCTTTCCTTTAGGAAGAATGATGGGGAAATGATTTTTCAGAAGCCTCTATTTATGTACTTTCTTAGTTTACAAAAAATCCTGGTTATTCAGATACACAGAAAATCAGTAAAAGGGTATAGCAGACCAAAGTCAAAAGGAAAAATAAAGTATTACCTTTCTCTTACTACAGCAAAGACAAAACCATGTCAATGTGCCATCAAGGTTAGCAGACCTTTATTCTCTCCTGCAGCCAAAATTCAGAAGCAAGAGGTCTCCACTAAGAAAACAATAGGACACCTGGTGTCTGTGAGCTCCAGCCTTGGGAGTCTTTGTTGGCCAGTGCCTGCAAGTTGGAAGCCAACTGAGACACTGTAAGTGTTACCTCACCTTACAGGCTCCAGTGTCCTTATCCAGAAACAACCTCCCTAGGTACACTCCATCCTTCTGTCCTTCTAGCATGTGCAGTGTCTTGCAGTGCCACATGGAAGAACTGGTGCTGCTGGTACACCTGAGCTCTTACACAGTGCCAGAAATTTTAAGTAACAGGTCATGTTCTGTCAGCTATCAGGTAAGGAGCACACACTTCAAGCATACGTGTAAAAGACTACAGTTAAATTTGTTGTGACCTTCAATTACTCTTTTATTGTATCAGTGCCTTAAGAACTCAGCCACAGACTACGGCTGTATTGTACTGCAAAAACTCATAGAGGAAAGAGTAGTTCTTGCTACCAAATGGTTTAGCACTTACTAATGGTCATCTCACTTCTAGTTTTATGACTTTGATCTAATATGTGCAGAATGGTGTAGCCTTATTTGTTTCCAGTCTAACTTTCTAAGAACAGCACAGGATGGCGAACTGACTGTAGAAGTAACTTCTATGCCCACAGCTGATCAAGCAACAAGCTGATCAAGAACAGGAACTTCACAGAAAAGTTTGCGTCTGCACGTTTTGGCCTTGGCAGGTGGCCTGTGGCCCACAAGCCACAGCACACCCCTCCACTGTTGCCTATGCACAGCTTTTAGCATCTTCCTAAAACAAGTTCTCTCTGAGACCAGGTTATTGCACCTCTTTCTTCTTCCCCCCCCACGGGCTGCTGTGCATGCAAATGCCAGCTGAAATACAGGAGGTAGCATTGCCTTCAGACTGGATCTTTTTCCTCCAACTCAGTCCAGATTTGGGAAAGTATATACGAGTCACAGGACTAAGAAAATCTATGAAGAAATTACCTTAACTAAAGGTGGTTTTGTCTTGTATATTGGGGTTTTGGTTGGTTGGTTTGGTTTTAGTTTTCTCCCTATGATAATGAATAAATTCTAATCAGAAGTGCCTGGTCCCAGTATATGCAAGATTCAGATGCAGGTCAGGGTGATTTGAAGCAAGGACTGAGGCTTAGTTCTTCCTGTAATAGGTAAATATCCTAATCTGGAGACTACTGACAACTGTGTGGGAAAACGTTCACATTATTCTCTGTTGAATATGCTATACTTTGTAGAAGAAGAACTATTTATTGCATAAGCAGAAGAGCCAGACTGACTTTGTAGAGCTGTTTTGGAGTTTAGTGGTGAGAATAAAACAGGGTTTTCAGAGAGCTGGGTTCAGATAGCTGTCTTTCAAGAGGGGCAGGGCCCCCTGCCTTTCAACGCCCTAAGCACTAAGCTTTCTTACTTCTAGCAGTTGGGTGGGGGCAGAGAATGAGGTAAAAAAAAAATCAAAAGATCTCAATCTGGAATCCTTTACAGATACAGAGCCAGAAAGTCTCACAAATAATAGTGTATTGGCATAGAAATGAAAAAGTTGCAGAAAGGACTAATATTTGTGACTTAATGTGTATTTCTAGCTCAGCAGAAATGCATTTTCAACTTGGTCTCAGATATCACACGATAGTATAGAGTATGTATACAGTAAATTTCATGTATAGAGTATAGTGTATCTCTTAACTACGTAGTTAGACACTATTTCATGGCAGTGGAGCATACTTAGAAATATTTTCCATAGTGACTTTGACATTTTATGTGACTTAAAATGAAATAGTTCAAGACAAAATTGCACACCTAAATGGAAAAGCAACTGCATAAGCAGAATATCAAATTTATTATAAATTGTATGAAATTTTACAGGCACAACAGGGTTTTTTTTCTACATTTCTAGTAACCCAATATATTTTCTCCTATTTGCACTCCCATTTTTTACTAGGACAATGTCTTGTAGTTAGCATATCCCTTCCATGCAAGCAAATAAACTAGACTTTTACAGAGACCTGCAAAATCTGTTTTATCTGGTGAAACTAGTTTAACAGAGGAAATATTGTATATAAAAGAACAAGAATCTGTTGCCTTTTATTCTGAAGAAAAAAAAAAGAAAAAAAAAAAGAATAAAAGTAATTGACAAGTAACCCTGTGGACTGTAGTATGATTGTGAGAGGTAAGAAATCTGAAAGTCTGACGAAATATGATATATATATATATATATATAACTTTTCATTTTCCTTTTTAACTCCTTGAAAATTTTACTTGAAGATTGACTAAAAGTTTTAGAGAGCATGTGAGGGTAGTCCAGAGGCCAGATCTCAGAAATATTAGGGAAATCCTTTGTCTATGCTTCTGTTGGCAGAGGAAAGCCTATGCATTAGGGAGGGTTCTTGAGTTTTGAATCCATTTTTGTTCAGGTAACTTTTTAATTTGCTCTCCTCTGGCTGGATTCGGTAAGGACTTGCTGTAAGGCTCAGTTTGGATTAATTTTCAAAAATTGCTACATACAGAAAAATAGTAATTCTCAAGAGCAAACACATAATCTCATACATGAAACACACCTTGGGTTTTATTCATTTTTCACCGACATAAGGTGTAATTTAGTTGTCTAAAATGGAGTCATTTGTGATTTACGTCAGAAACAGGCCCACAAAGGCTATTTTTAACACACAGCTAAATGACATTTAACTTTTTCACATTCACTCCCAGTGTTGTTGTATACATCCTCGGTGGCATTATTAAGTGGAGCTTTTCAAACAGATGAAGTATGTTACTTACTGTGGCTAAATTGTAATGAAAGAAGAGATGGCTGTTTGCCAGTGAATGGTGTGTAGCTTGTAGAAGCATGTAATTACATAAATCACAAACATATGCAGAAGATGTTTTCTCTTTACATTTAACTGCTGTTGCCTGGAGCTATAGCTGCTTGCAACTCTATTTAATTACCATAATTATTTTAAATGTGTATATCTGGGCAATCTTTGAGCTTTATGAGAATGTTATTCATACCTTATCAGTAAAAATCTAAAGGGTCCCATTCTTTCCCCAAGGGGGCTGCAGTAACCCGGTTTCTCCAGATTTCAGACATAGGGTGTCTGTAATTTTTATATCTTTATTTTGAATTACAGGTTTTTGAAAAACCTGAACTTCTGAAACTAATCAGATCTTGAAATCTCAGTAGAAGCTATAATTTCCTGGTAGGAAATTAAGCATTGTGCATTGTTTGTGGAAAGAAAGTACCTGGAGAGGTACTGATTAGCTTCTTTTATGTCTTAATTTGCTGACTGTGTAAATGCTGTTTGGCCAAACAGATTGACGAGTGTCTAGGAAAGGTATTGACTGTGTTAAAATGGATACTTCCTGTGGGAAATGTCAAAAAAACCTGACAGACTAGCTGGGACTTTCCAGTTAATTTTGCCAAGCAGTAAAATGGGTTAGGGACATTTTAAAAATTATCTTTTTTCACTAGTGTAAACCTGGTTCAAATAACTATGCTAATGAAATTGCCCCAGAAATACCACAGGATAACATGGGCTTTTGGTTCTTCTCTCATGTATGTCAGTTTTATATTGACTTCATGCCATTTGATGTTGGTCATGTTACTTGTGGCTCAGACCAATACAAATGAGAAACGACATGAGTCTTGATATATAGGATGACTGGCCAATGTAGACACGCCTCAGTTTGCCTTAACTAATGTAAATTGGTGAGTATAGAATTCCTCCAGTTGAATACATTGGAAGTGGAATACATTGGAAGTGGTAAGACCCTCAGGAATAAGAAATCTGATAACTAAGTAAACTTAAAAGACCAAGCAGTAGGATCCACAAGCAACTGTCACACATAAATGATGAAGAGTACTTATAAGTATGGATACAGAATCCCTACATGCTGAGAGACCGAGAAAAGTGTTTTGTGAGAAAAGGGTAATATAATTTATTAGTTCAACCCTGCATTTGTAAAAACACATGTTTTTTGACAAGCCCTTCCTGTCTTATAAAAAACAGTTGGTCAAACACCTGAATGCAAAGATAGTGAGGTTGCAAAGGTTTCCTGTTCTAGTAAAATAAAAAAATAGTAATTATTATCTATTTTAAAAGTCCAGGTCTAGAAATAAGATGGATATCAATAAATAACCAATGGAGAATCAGATTGAGTAAACACAGTACTTTTACAGTATTCACTGTCAGGGAAATAGGATGACAGTTTGTACCTTGTCTGTTTTGTCAACTACTATAGTTAACTTTGCAAGTGATGGATCCTTTGTAAGTCATAAGATCATTTTTGTTTGGTTATGATGTGACATTCCAGCTCTAGATCATATATGCAGTTTTGTGACATGGCTTTTAGTGTTTTCCTCCAGCACTCAAGAGGAAACAAAGCATTATTGTTGGAGATCAGTTAGTACTATCTCTTGTGAAACAGAAAAAAATAAAAATGCAAGCCTCTGGAATGCCAGGGAATAATGCACTTTCCACATCAGAGACTGGTTTGTTTAATAACCACAAATTATTTCAGGTAATTTGGCACCAATTTAATTGCACCCACAAGAATGTCCTCAACAACAACAACAAAAAAAGAAGTAACAAAAGAACCACCCCTACTACCAACCCTTTTGGGATGAGCTGAAGGCAGAGTTTCCATTCATTAAATTATAATTAGCCTTGCTAATACCTTGTCTATCAAATCACCATTCCATGCTGCAGACACACCGAAGGGAATATATGTGTGAAGTTTTGAAAAGGAAGGTGATGGAAAGTGATACTTTTCCCACACATTAGAGCGACAATAAAATCCTTCACATGAAGGTGCACAGTCAAACGGTCATTAAAAATGCATATTATGAACAGCTGAAATTAAAATCTTGCCAAGACATCATCAGTTAATGTCTTTAGTTAGAATTGAAGAGCGTAAGGACAAACACAATATCCACTAACTTTGAGGAGCAATTAATATGGATTTGTAGTTAAATTTTGTTCTGTTCTTTTTTATTTCATGCATTTCCAAATCACTGTGTGCTTGACAAACTCCAATGACTACGTTAACCTACCATCTCTGTAGTATCGACATCTATAGAGAGGGTGATATATGCCCTGTCAGTAGGTTACAAAGCTCTTTGCTGAATAGCAGAAGAATGTGGGAATGGGAAATCCCCCTAGTTTTGCCTCTGGGAAGAATATATCGTGGTAATTTCAAGTAGTGAAACCAAACACAGACGTTTGGAAGATTTGTTTTAAAAGCTGATACTGGAAAGCTGGTGCGACATTCTATTCAACTCCAGTGTTTTGGGTTCTCTCCAGCACGATGGAGAAACTTCCTTTTGGCCTCCCTGAAATGCATTTATCTGCAGCTGACCAAAGGTAGTGCCACAGAAAGAATAGAGTTCTTTATAAAAAAGCATTTGCATTTTCCCTCATGAATGCCATGTTGACTATGGCTTTTTTCACAGTGACATTTTCCCCTTCCATGGAGCAGAGAACAGTCTATGGGCCAGATTTTGATAGAAAGTCCCTACCTAAGTATAAGAAAAGAATATAAAACAAATTGAGTCAGCACAATTTTTCCTTAGAATGTGGGCATCATTTTTTTTTTACCTGTGGCGGTCTGGGCGCAAGCGTCCGTGCCGCCTCCCAAAAGGGAAGAGGATCGAGGGCAAAACAAGATACTTCCTTCCCCAGGCAGACATTTCAAAACAGTGGGTCGGTTTCCCACAGTACCTGATCAAGGATCCCTTACAATAAAATGAAAATATCCAGTTCCAACTCAGGAGGGGACCATGATGTGTGTGTGTAATGGGTCCATTGTTCTCAGGCGACTTACTGTCCATGTCTCTAGTTTTGTTTCCAATGGCTATTTTGGCTTTGATTGTTACATGCTCCAAAAACTATTTCTGAATATGTATTTCCTTTCTTTCAGTGTGATGCAGGCAATTTGATCTGATTTTTTAAAAATACTATTCTTCATTATTGCATTATTGTATCTTTTCAGTCAGGCCTATCACTGACTATATAAATATTGCTACAATTAAATAGAAATTCTCAAATCTCTAGGTGATAAGAATTTTGTACTATGGACTACTTGGAACAGCCTGAAATTCGTTTGTTTTTCAAAGGATTTATTCACATGGTGACTGAAGCTATTGCATGATTGGTAGGAGGGAGAGAGGATTAAAACTAGGGTCTGCATGTTAATAATAATTAGATGATATCTGAGAGATGAAACATTACAGCCTGAATTACCTAACTTTATTCGACTTTGAAGTCCACCAGATTGTTACAAAGTTTGCAAAATATTTGATCATCTGTTAGGAATACATGGTAAATTCCCCATCCTAAAGTTATACCCATACAATGAAGGGCTGTAGTACTAGAGGTTTGAAGTGAAAGGGCCTGGATGTGATTACAAATTGAACTGTAATGTAATCTGGGCTTTTTCAGTCAAATTTTCCAGCGAAAGTTAGGGTTGGCTAACGATTTCTTTCCTGTGCACTGCCCTAAGTATCCGTTCTGTTTCTCCAGGGCACCTTGGCAAGAGACTTGCAGATATTTAAAACCCCTAATTAATGCCAGGTATTTAGCTTCGCTTTTATTTTTAAAACATGAAAAAAATAAGTACTAAGCTAAACTAAAAACAAATATTTTCCATTTGCCATTCATTGCAGATGTCAGACAGCCATAAATATAGAAATGGTCAGCTGCAGGTGTAACCTAGTTTTGTTGTGTAATGCACACTCTGTTCCTATAACATTACTCAAAATGGTCTGTCTGGCTAATAAATAGCACTACCATTACATAGTAAAAGGCGAAAATTAATGTGGATGCTGCTGGTGAGTTAGCTATATTAACAAGCCAATCATGTAGTATTAGCAGTTATGGTGGGGAACAACAAACTTTTAAGAGCTTCTGCAAAAGCTTTCAATCCTTTCAATGTTGGGAATTTCAAATCAGTGCTGTCCAGTAAATACATTTCTTTACATTTAGGGGGAAAAACAGGTAGGATTTTTTTTTTAAATTCCTGTCCCTGACAGGACTTTAAAAGTCACTGACATTTGCAACTCAAAAAAAACCCCCCAAACTAGGCCCAACCTGTATATATCACTATTATCTCAGATGCTCTGCTGGTAAAGCTCTGTTGCCTCTATCAGAGGTTCTTGCCCATGTATGATAACCTTTGATAACTAACTGATAGAGAATTGATAACCCCTTACTGATAGGAAAACCTTTCCCACATCCAGAGCAAGAAGAGAGTGCAATCTAAAATGGCAATGAGTAAAGGGAGACAATAAACAAACAAAAGACTAATTGATTTCTTCTACTTAGACACAGAGCTATGTCTGACCAGGAGCTCATCAGCTCTACGTCTTCTTGCTGATGTTGCATGGTACTTTGGGAAAAATTTAAGACCAGACCATATAATTTATGTTTCCTCTCTGAAGTTTACTTCTAGATTGCATCAGCAATTGAGGGAGTTTCTGAAATAGATTTATCTTGACTATTATAGATAATAACCAGTAATGGATCTATCGTCTCCAAATTGTCTAATCCTCCAAACCCACTTTGGTCTCTACAGCATCCAGTTTCAATGAGTGCCCCAAATTAATTGTATGCTGTGTGAAATACAACATGCTGAGAGCTACAGCCTTTCCTGGGATGGTTTTTAGGTCCCATTTATATGTCATCAAAGAATTACTGTTGTGTATAGTCCTAGAATGGCTTCCTCTTTATCCTGCACATCTGAGGAGAAACCACATGCAGTCTGGCCCAAGATGATAAGTAAGATAATGGGAATCTGCCTGATTAGTAACATATTTTTTGAGTTGTTTATATTTGAGTCAAATGTACTAATTCGCCTCCCTGTCTTCCTCCCATTCTTTTAATTTTATTCTTGGCTGCAGAAAAATCGCTGAAGAAAAATGTACCTTGAAAGACAGATTGTTATGCTTGGCAATGCTTTATTATGTTGCTATGCCTCAACACCATATTGGATCTGAACTTATTTCTAGGAGATAAGTAGATTAAAAGAAAATTAATTGGAAATGTTTCTATTTCGTGCATTGGTTGGTAACACACATTAGAAGGTAAAAGTTAAAAGACAAATGTCTATCAACTAGGAAAGCAACTCTGCTCCCAAATCTACTGCTGTGAGTTTCTGTGGAAAACTTCACGATGATATGACATTCCTAACCTGCCTAAACAAGAGCACACGGAAGAAGTCATTTTCTTCTGTCCTAGACTTCTGAAATGATCTTAGTGAAAATTTTCAGTTTCCCAAAGACTAGTGCCTATTAATTTGTATTATAACTGCATTTTTAGTTTCAGTTTATCAAGTACTGCTATTAGATGGATGTTGTGTTGAAGAGAAGAAAGAAGAAGGGATTGAATTATTATGTATTTGTAAACTAATATTAAATTCTGATCTCAGTTAAATTAAAGTCAAAGCTGGGAGTTCATTGGGAGCTGAATAAACCCTAAAGATGTTTTTTTATTGCTTTCACTTGTGACCAACAAGTGAACAGACAAGTAAAAAAATTTCCTGTCTTCATTCTCTCTACAGCTTTGAAACACCTTGATTTGCTTGGAAGTGCTGCTGCCAAAGATCTATCGACTGTTTGCAAGTGTGGGGCCAGAAGACATGGATGCAGGTCAGGAATGAGGACCCAGCAGGTTATTCAGTCTTCTTCCTCCTGTGCACACATTCACACAGAGTTTGATTCTTACAGACTTTTAAACAAGTGCAGGAGGTGACAGTGGCATTTTTCATGCCAAGTGCAGGCAGCGTGGTACCTGCTAACGAAAGCAATGTAATACAGAGCAGAATTTACTGTCTCTGGGTTTAACAGTTGGTTTGGGAAATGGCTGTGATTTTACAAGCCAGCTCTACTAAACCAGAAAAAAACTGGCCTTGGTGGTCTCTGCTTTAAGTAGCATTTAAAGCTCTTGAATTTCCATGGTTAATTTTAGCATGCTTCCACAGTGAAACCCAGGTGAAATCCTACAAGGAGATATCACCCTGGAAAGAAAGGACAGGTACCAGAAGGAGGCAGGCTTAGAAGTGCCTCAGATGAGCAAGATCCTATAGGAACTCCTGCATTTTGCATTATCTTCTCTGAAGCCTGAGGAGAACTAGAAGTCTCTCAAGAAAGCAGATTGCAGGGAAATAGCTTGTCACTTTTGCAGTGCTAGTGCTACCCTAAGTTAAAACAGCTGATGATTGCCCATCCCTGCTCAAAACACAAGTATCTGTGAAACGTTACCAGAGAGAATGACACAGAGCCGAAATGGCTTGGCATTGCAAAAGAGGGAGATAGAAAGCATATCAAAGACGCAGCAGAGCTGCTATGCTTCCTCTTGTATTCTGGGGTTTGTAGCAGTCACAGAAACAATTTACTGTTCTATTTAGGAAGGAAAATACCTATAAATCACAGCTAAGTTAGTTCATAATTCCTACAAAGTGGCTATCACTGTCCTAAGCAAAATTCCACTCTAAATAACTGTATTCCACAAATGCTGCTTCAAAATTCAGTCTTCAGTTATAATTGAAATAGCAGGAAACACCTCAGAGAAAACATGATTGTTATATCTGTTTGAACTGTAAGGTGGTTTTAGGATCCTTTAAGAAGTAGGTGCTGACTGGTTTGAAAATAAAAGCGGAAAATAAACACAAGAATTGTTGTTATGTTAGACAACAATGTTATGGCTAACATAACTATGTATGTTACGGCTTTTGCAAAAACCTGTCTTAGACAATGTGAATAGGGAGGTAACTTAGTATTTTTCATCAGTGTGTCATCTCCATATTCTTAATCTTTCCTGTCTTTTGACTATCTCTTGGGTTTTGTCTGTTTGTTTTATTTCCCTGAAAAGGAGGGGCTTAATCTAGCCTGCCACAGAGAAAGGGAAGAAGTTGAGAGTGAAGTAGTATTTTCTAGAACACATTAGTGAAAACAGGAAGGGAAAATAGGAAAGTGGGAAAGAGAGAGGGCCATTTAAAAAGTCAGTGAGGGAAAAAAAGGAGTGAGAGGAAGGTAAAATGAAAGGAGAGAGCATGGTGAAAAAGTTGATGGGCAGGTAAAATGAAGTAGTAATAAAGAGAAGATCATGAAGAAGGGTCAGAGATGTAGTAACAAAGAGAACAAGATGGAAAAGTAATCATAAGCAGAAGTGAAAGAGAAAATAAAAGGATATAAAATCAGGAGATGGAAGGAGATCTAAAGACAGGAAACAGGAAAATGTGGGAAAGAAACAAGAGATAGTGGTATTAAATTAACACATGTTGCTACTTTGCATTAGAGGGAAGTAAACAGAGCAGTCATGCTAATTAGGACTACAGAATGGAAATAGAGGGGAAATGTCTTTTTTTTTTCCCCACTTTTTGAGCATTGTTCAAGGGTTTTTAGCCAAGGATGAGTATAATGAGGACCAAGAGAAAATGTTTAAAACATGTAATGTGCGTCTGAAAGTGAAACGTGGATACTAGCAGCAGCCCTTACAGAGGAGGTCCCCATCAAGAGCAGTATGCATAGTGTAGGCACTGATGTCCCTAAATCATTCTGAAATTCATAGAATCATAGAATGCCAGGTTGGAGGGGACCTCAAGGATCATCTAGTCCAACCTTTCAAGGTAAAAAGAAATAAAATAAAATAAATATATAGTTTAACTGAGATGGGCCAGCACCCTGTTGAGCTGAGTCTTAAAACTTTCTAATGTAGGAGAGTCCACCACTCCCCTTGGGAGACTATTCCCATGTTTAATTGTTCCCATTGTGAAGAAATTCTAACCTTTGCTTCCAGCACTTGGAAGATTTACCCTTATTATAGTATATTTTATAGAACAAATGGCCAGCTGGGATTGTCAGGCCTTATGCTGCTCTGTATTACTGCAGAGGGTTAGAAACAACCCTAATACTTGATACTCTGGCTTTGTGGGGGAGATACATCTCTGTAGTGACAAGGTGCATCAACCTCAACAAGACAGCAGACTATCAGATGCAGGCAGCCACCATAAAACAGCCTTTGTCCCCTCTATTTTTAAGCTCAGATTTTTATGTAAGAAGTCAAGCGTTGGTGGTGGTCACTGCTTCAAAGTATTTTCTGAGGCAGTTTTAATGAGTGATATTTTAAAATGCAAATTGCAAGCTCTTCTGTGAATGTGAACTGATGAGTGAAATTGTGAAGTGTTACAATTAAATTCTTGCCCTGGAATGATTAGGACAGACGGTAAGGTCTGCTGCTGGCAGGTTTTCCTGGCATAGGTAGAACAGATAGTCCTTCACAAAGCCACAAGGGTCACACCTGCAGCCTAAGGAAGGGCCAAATCATAGACCCATTTTGCTTTGACCTTCCTTTGACTTGCAAGTGTCAGTGGCCAGGAAAAGGGTAGTTTTTACAGGTCTAAATTAAAAGATCAACTTTTATCAACTATCAAGTTTGAAAGCTGTTACCGGTTTTTCTGTTGTTCAAGTAGGCTCAGAAGACTTGGGCTCACAGGTTGCTGGTTCCAGGATATGGCAGCCAGTGGAAGCATCAACACCAGCACGACAAAGCTCAGCTCTTCTAATGGTAGGTAAAGTTTCCTCATCAGTACAGGGGAAATCCATAGGAGACTGAAACATTTCCTTCCTTGGGCCAAGAGGAAGTCTCCATCCACAGCATCTGGAATATTTCTAATGTGCAACCCAAACATAATAAAGGTGTGAAGGCTAAAAATGGGAAACACCTACCACAGGTCTAACAGCCAAAGCAAACACAAAAGAGCTCGGTAGTTATGGCTTCAAATACCTTGTTCCTCAGTCCTTTTCATATTTCACTGGCATCCTCACAGACATTGGCCCATGTACATAGCAAACCCCAAATGGCTTTTAAAACTAACCTAGAAAAGAAAAACAAAAGTTGTATGATCAGAGGTGGCTGCCTGGCAATAGATCCTGTACTACCTTAACATATTTTGCTTTTCTTGCTTTTTTCTATGTTTGTTTGACTGGGGATGGAGGCAGGGCGGGATTGTTTTTTGTTTCATCCTTTCCTATCCTTTTGCATCACTTTTCCAAACTACCAAACAAAAAGTTGGATCATCAGTTTTGCTTTCTCTATTTTGTAGACCACTGAGAGAAGCTATAAATTCTTTTTTCTCTTTTTTTTTTTGGCTTCTCATTTTAATGATGAAAGAGAAAACAACCAGAACTAATGTGGGCAATGATGTGATCTTCCCAGCAGCATCATAATAATCAGGGAGAGTATTAGACTGCTGCTTGATTAAATAGCTCAAATTTACTGTGATGCATTATTTTCTGAGAAAATCTTGACAACAAATGGATTCTGCCTTTATTCTTCTCTCAGTATTTCTGTGAATAACCTCTTTACTACCTTTACACCTAGAAAAAAAACAAACAAACTACCCAGGAAGCTAAAGTTAAGACTATTATATTAATCTAGAACAGTAGAAAGATGATGCTTGTGAATCTGTCTGCTCATTTGAATAAAAAACTGAGGCGAGGTCTACTTGGCAACCATGTACAAACCGCGCAAAATCTATCCATGTGCTGGTTGTCACCAATATTCGAATGCGTTCAAAAGAAAAAAGGACTTTCTCACAGAAAGGCTGACGGTGCAGCATCAAACCATTGTCTTCTGTCCCTACCTGTTCATATCCACAGACGTGCATAGGCAAATCTTCCTGATCACATGTATTATTAGAACCCCTGGCTACAGTGTACCTCATTTTTTGCATTCCCCATTTAACTCCAAGCACAAAGACTACTGAGAACACAAGCCTCTGAAAAGAAGTCAGGGTGCTTACCTCATTAAATTTATTTCACTAACAAAAGTGGCACATGTTGCATTTGGGCACAGGTTTGGAAGTAGGAAGTTTTCTTCAACTTGATTTCACTTGGCCAAACTAGAAGTAATCATGAAGATTCCTCTAATTTTGAACTCTGTATGAAGCTGTAAAAATCATGCTTTGCTTTAAAAGATCCTTGTTCTCAGCCACAAATGGTGGTGCATACTGGCATCTCAAACCAGGAAGTACTAAGCTCTACAGGGCTGATCCAGAAAAGCATTCATGTAAATGTTTTATTTCAGGTCCTGTTGAGGGACAGTTCCTGAAAACATAAAGCTAGTCACACACTTGACTACTTTATTGGATCAAGACCAGGGCCTTGGAGATTGATGTGTCCATGCTGTGCTGACAAACATCCACACCTGGCAATGAAGCCGGCTTTGCTTACAAGCTCCATGCTCTGCTCAGCTATTTTAGGACAGGTTAGGGACCAGTACTGGGAGGGAGGGGAAGGGATGTTTATTATGTGAAAAAAGGTCAGAAGTTTGCCTGCTGGCTCAAACCAGTAAAATCTGGTTTTAATCCATGAAAACACACCAGAACACCAGTCTTGGAGAAAAAGGTATGTTGTATTTTTCCTGACCACTGTTCTCCCTGGTGACAAGTTTCTCATTCAAAATTATATCCACAGCTTTGTTTATGGGACTTTACAGAAGGATTTGCATGCATTAGCGAGAGGAGGGAATGCTCCCATACGCAGAAACACAGAACCCATTAAAGCACATGAGACGCTGGTGGTTCTCCTCCCCATCTGCTACTAAGTTTATTTGCAGGCTGAAGCCTGGAAAAGGGACTGTGGCCCATCTGCAACCCGTATGTGGGAAATGTGGGAATTCATTTCCAACATAGCCACAGGAGTGTGGGTCCAGCACACCCTCCTCTAACCTCCTCTCAGATCCCCCTCCATGCTGACTTAATTGGAGCCAGAGCAGACTCCACCGAATGCTGTAGTGTCACAGGGCAGGGGCTCAGCTGCACTGCCGATTCTCCGAGGTCCCCCACTGTTCCCTCCCTCCCTGGCATAATCATGGGGTTAAACAGCATAGCAAACCTTGTGTGGGCCCCTCCACATGGGGCAAGCTTCACCCCTAGAGCAAACCAAGCCTCGCACTTGATGGTGGAGCATGAGCGGGAGATCAAAGAGGGCAATGGCGTGTTGCTGCACTATATCTTCTGGATCTGAGACTTTTCCCTCTTCAGCCACAAAGCTCATGCTCGCTGCATGATGCCATGGGCATCAGGGAGACATTGTGAGTAAGCATCTTTGGAGGAAAACTCAAAGGGCAATATTCAAACCAAGGCAGGGAAAGGAGATGGTATTGCTTAAATTAGATCTTGCTCCCATATTGTCTTTTGCACAGGAGGAAAAGGTTAGTTTCTTTTTATATTTTGCATCTGCCCGGAAGATGTTGGGAAGAGCTATCTTAGAGTGGTCAGAACAAAGGCATCTTCTATATTAAACCTTTGTCAGAGGGAAAGGGACAAGCATGTGATGGTAGGAGAAAGGAGAGATAAACATTAACAAACTGAAATGTAATCAAAAGTGTTTGTGAAGGGATTTGTCCTGAGGAGACAAGTGCTAAGGTTGTGGGGGGCTTTTTACTGCTACACAGTTATGAGAATAAGCATTAAAAAAGGCAGTAATTCTGTGGTTTAAGTCAATAATGAAACTAAGGAAGGACAACACTTTAAAACAAATGATTGTGTAGGAGGTATATGCAAGACAAATATCAGCAGGCAACCTAACTCTACCTTCAGAAGTTTTTCGACATTTTGCAGTTTTAAAAATACTCATTTTCGTGTGTATCTTATCTGTGGTTCAGCTGAGTATGTGGCTTCCAAGGATATCTCTGCCCAAAGAACAAAGTCAGATTTAAATTAAGCAGTGACCTCTGGATCAAAAATTACAGTCACATGCTCAAGAATAGGAGAGAGTGATGGTCACACTTTATGGCTTTAAGAGCCTCAGGTTTGTTTGTTAACATTAACTCCCTCAAGGTCTTTTTTTTTTTTTTTTTTTTTTTTTAATGAGATTTGTTTTTTATTTTT
>JAVSBS010016101.1:0-10237 GCA_033124195.1 Coracias cyanogaster
GGAACCTCTGCTGGGAGGCCAGGCTGGGAGAGTTGGGCTTGTGCAGCCTGGAGAGGAGAAGGCTCCAGGGAGACCTTATTGCAGCTTTCAGTAGTTAAAGTGGCCTGTCAGAAAGGTGGGATGGGCCTTTTTATCAGGGACTGTAGTGATAGGATGAGGGGTGATGGCTTCCAACTGAAGGAGGGTAAATTTAAATTAGATGTAAGGAAGAAGCTCCTCACTGTGATGGTGGTGAGACCCTGGCACAGGTTGCCCAGGGAAGCTGTGGATGCTCCATCCCTAGATGTGTTCAAGGCCAGGTTGGATGTGGCCTTGAGCAACCTGGTCTAGTGGGAGGTGTCCCTGCCATGGCAGGGGGGTTGAAACTAGATGATCTTTAAGGTCCTTTCCAGCCCAAACCACTCCATGATTCTATCCAAACTCTGCCTATTCCAGAGCATGCTCAGCACTGTGGTGACACCAACTTTCAGGAAAGCCGCTCCATACAGACCACTTGCCTTGCTGCTTCCAAGCCGTCAGAGAACAGCAATGCGAAGAAGATGCCCTGTTGGCAAGGCACGGAGAAGGTCCACCCCGTTCCTTTGGCTGATGTAGGTGGCCACCTGTCCGAGGAACAGCAGGGGAAGGCCGCCATGGCCGCCTGCCCTCAGCAAGGAACCCTCGGCGGCTGAGGGCGGCAAACCCGCGGGTGAGCCGCCAGGCCTGGGGCAGGAGAACGCGCCGGGGCCCTCGCTGCGGCTGAGGGAGCGGTGAGGGGCTGGCGGGACAGGGCGGCTGCCGGCCCCGGGCTGAGGGCGGTGCCGGGCGGGGCCGAGGGGGGTGCGGGCCGGGGTGGGCACCGCCTCAGAGCCCATAAAAGAGCCGCCCGGGCGGCGGGGCCGCCTCCAGCGGCGGGAAGGCGGCGGCAGAGCGGGCGGCGGCGCCATGAGGGAGATCGTGCACATCCAGGCGGGCCAGTGCGGCAACCAGATCGGCACCAAGGTGAGCCTGAGGGGAGCCGGCCCCGCCGAGCCCTCAGCGCCTGGGGAGACCGGTTCTGCGGGCTCTTCGGCCCCCGCGGGGCTGGGCTGTGCCCGGCCGCCCTCCCGGGCCGGTTCTCCGGCTGCTTAGCTCCGTGGGCTGGGCTGGGCTCTGCCCGCCGCCCCTCGCCCCCGGGCCGCAGCTCATCTTCCCCTCTCGCCGTGACCATAAAAGGCTTTGGTGAAGTACCGAAACCAAACAGGCTTTTTTTTTTTAAATTATTTTTATGTTCAAACTAACGCTCCCGTGGGGCAGGGCGGCAGAAGCCCGAGCGGCCCCGCTCCGAAGAGCCCGCCCGGGCCGGGCGCTGGGCTGCCCGCTGGGTTGGGATCCCGGGGCCCGCAGCCCCGTCCCGGGCACGCCAGGAATCCGGCAGCTGCGGCCGGGCCGGGCCCCGGGGCTCCTGCCGCCGCCCCAAGCCCCGGGCGCTGGGCAGGGCCCCGGTACGCCCCGCTGGGAAGTTCCCAACCCGCTTCTCCTTTTCCTCCCGTAGTTTTGGGAAGTGATAAGTGATGAGCATGGCATTGACCCAGCCGGAGGCTATGTGGGTGACTCAGCGCTGCAGCTGGAAAGGATCAATGTCTACTACAATGAATCATCTTGTAAGTGCGGGATGGGGTGGGGGACGGGGGGTTCCATGGGAAGGGGCACAGGAATCTGGGAGAGAAGGGGTTTGTGTGGCTGTTACACACCCCTCGCATGCCATCAGTCCCCCAGCTCACCCCGTTAGACACAGAAAAGAATATCTACTTTCTTAGGACTGATAACTGGGTGTTACCTCCCCAGGCAGAGAAAAATGGCACAAGGGGATGTCCTTAGGGTCTGGAGGTGGAGGTTTGTTTATTGTTTAACACTAGGCTAGGCCTTCGCTCTTTTAACATGCGATTATTTCGTCAGATGTGTCTTATCAGTTGCCCCAAATTAAGCAGTTAGCTATATGAGCCTGCCTCGGTAGTACTCTGATTTCATGACATGAGAAGGTTGGGCCACAGGTAATGGAGAGCTCAATGATGATTCATTGATATGATGTGTCCAAATCCTCTGATTCAATCTGGTGTTGAAAGGTGTCAACTGTAAAATGGGGATCATGAGTCCTTGGGTCTATTGACATGTCTGTTGACATTGACAAGTGTGAATGTTTCATCCTTTATCCAGCTCACAATTCATATAATTTACCTGAGTTTCCTTGAACAGTTTCAACTGGATACAGAGTCTTTGTTTTGTGCTTTGTGGTAGGTGTGCAAATCTACTGCTGTTTGCTACCGAGTAGCTCTTTCAGCATAAAAAGCTTGTGAGGTTTATTAGGATCATTTGAACATAAACCCTTCGCTCACCCCATTATTCACAGAAAAGATTATCTACTTTCCTCTAAAGAACACTTGTAAGGTGCCACCTGTATGACCCTAAAGATGTCACGTCTGTTTTTCAGGCAGAACTGATTTGTTCCTACGGTGTTGGGTTTTTTCATCATCATGATTTCCTGTATAGGGAACGTTTATATATGTGCAATCTATATATTATTTGTGTATTGAGAGCTGTAACTGTGTTAGCTTGTTTCAGAACATCAAGGGCATGCTTACTTTTTCTTGTAGCCCAGAAATTCGTACCAAGAGCAGTCTTGGTGGACTTGGAGCCAGGAACCATGGATTCTGTGCGATCTGGTCCTTTTGGGCAGCTCTTTCGGCCTGATAATTTCATCTTTGGTATGTGAACATCATTTTTTTAAAAACCGAAACAATCCAACAGGTGTTGAATGGTCAAAAAGCATTTGATCTCCCTATTCCAAAGTGATCGTTAGCACTGAAAAATCCTTAATGTGATTGTGGTTCTGTGAATCGGCTAAAAGATCCCATCAACTGAAAACGTCATTCTTCTGTTAATTGTTCCTTCAGTTAGCAAACTACAGGAAGTTTCCTGTCGTATTCAGATAAAGTACATTTGCTTTCCATATATATGAACTCTGGAGAAATCCTCAGACCACTTCTTTACAACAAACTGCATGGAAATTCTGCTGAAAATGGAGAGGGGGGAGAAAAGCTCAACCACAAACCAAGCGAGCTACTCTTCATACTAAATGCTTGATTATTGAATTGTTTATGGGCTGTTTAATTGAGCTTTTTCAGCAGATCTTTACAGTATAGTAAGCAGTGGAGGAAGACCAACTATAATATAGAAAACATTGTCATATACGGCCAGTTAGTGGGTTATTTTCCAACACAATGAGGAACAGTTTGAGTGCACTTGGGGAACTTCTAATTTTGCAGTGCTCTTGCAGAGGGTTTTTCTACCCTTTGCTATTTCACTGTACCACTTTCCATCTGAGCTTAAAAATGCACATTAAACTTCACAGCATCTTTACAAAGTACGGAGGCGTTATTGGTCCTGTGCACTAAAGGAGGAACGGCATGTGAAAGTTGTGATCCACTTGCTGAAACAGGAAGTCTAAATGAAAGCTACCATGAGAACTCTTGTGTCCTTTTGGTTTGCAAGTCTGCGCTAGCCACAAAGCACTTTTCCTCCTGCCAAGGCATGCTCTGGCTGCCTGCAACTTATTTGGGATATTTTGTTAACATAAGGAGGGAGCAATGCCAGGGAACAGACAGAGAAAAGATAAACATTGTTTGGGTGGTATAAAACCAACTTCAGTCTGGGTTGTTGCTGTTGAGGTAGGGAGTAAGAAACCATACAGAGTTACTTTAACCCTTTAACTGACTTAAAACTTTTCAGTGCTGTCCCTGTTCTCCATGGAAGTGATGTCAAGTGTCTCTTTCAAAGGAACTTTGTTACAACATGTAGAAGCAAGCCTGGGGAGGAAAGCTGTAGACCTAAGCAGCTTTATGAAGTATGTTTCTATAATCAGGTTTCTCCTCCCTTTCTCCTGCATGGACCACACAAGTCCTCTGAAAGTAAATTGACCAGACCTATGGAAATACCTGAACTGGAGCTTTACAGTTTGGCATGCCACCAGTAAAACCAGAGCAAAATCAATTCAGAGTGTCTTCAACAATAGCCCAGTTCACTGTACTCCCTTCCTGCCAAGCTAACAATGAACCAACAGCATGTGATCAACTCGTATCTGACAGAGGCCCCTGCCAGCATCGGGCACTGTCCTCCCAACCTGCTGAATAATGCAGAATGGCTGCCTGAGCGCTGAAGTAATGATCTTCTGTGTTAAAAGCCGACAAAGCATTTTGTTTTCCCTTTGAAAAATCTGGCCTGGGCCCACAATGGATTTTGTGGCAGAAGCGGGTGGTTCCGTACTTGCTCTACCCCAGACTGTTAGGGCTTGTTCTGATGGAGGGCTTGTTCTGATGGAGATGTTTTCTGCCTCTGCTTGTGTAAACCCACATGTGCCTGTGTCTCCATAGCAAGTAACCATGGACCATCCATCAGGATTTCATGCAGGTGTGTTGAGTACAAGATCACATGCTCCACGTACAGGAACTTTAGCTCAAACCAGCAGGAGATTGAGGTGGACACAAAAATAATGCTTGTGTTTACAAGGTAGGGATCTGAGAGCTGAAGGACTGCAGGTGGAATGATTTAGTTGAAGAGCAGCAGTGAGTCTCCTGGCCTTCTAACAGCAGCTTGCTTACCAATTGCTGTGAACTCTCATGTGTCTCCTCTTGTTAACCAGCTCTCACCTGTACATTTTTGTTTTTGTCACTCTTTTCCTGTGTACACTCTTGCTAGTTTTGCTGCATAGATACCACCCCAGTTTGTTTTCTGAACTGGTCGGGGGAACCACAAAATGGCTGTTAGCCAGTCAGAGGAGCCGTCCTTCCCTCTAAATCAAACTGTGTTCTGCACCAAGGCTGTTGGTACTGGGTGTCTAAGCATTAGTGTGCAAGCTGCTGACTTATCTTCTCAGGTTTGTCTTATTTCAAGCAGTGAAGAAAGGAAAGGAGTGAAAAAAGATAGTAGGAAATAATTTGCCATTTTAGAGACTAAAAAAATATATTGACCAAGAAGGCCAATGGTCTCCTGGGGTGCATTAAGAAGAGTGTGGCCAGCAGGTTGAGGGAGGTTCTCCCTCCCCTCTACTCTGCCCTAGTGAGACACATCTGGAGTATTGGGTCCCATTCTGAGCTCCCCAGTCCCAGTTCAAGAGAGACAAGGAACTACTGGAGAGAGTCCGGTGGAGGCTATGAGGATAGTTAAGGGACTGGAGCATCTCTGTGCTGAGGAAAGGCTGAGAGCCCTGGGGCTGTTTAGCCTGCAGAAGAAAAGACTCAGAAGGGATCTCATCAATGCTGATCAATAGCTGAAGGGTGGGTGTCAAGAGGGTGGGGCCAGGCTCTTGTCAGTGGTGCCCAGTGAGAGGACAAGGGGCAGAACCTGGAACCCAGGAGGTTCCGTCTGACTAGGAGGAGAAAATTCTTTGCTGTGAGGGTGCCAGAGCCTGGCCCAGGCTGCCCAGAGAGGTTGTGGAGTCTCCTTCTCTGGTGAGATTCCGAACGTACCTGGATGAGATCCTGGGCACCCTGCTCTGGGTGACCTGCTGGAGCAGGGGCGGTTGGACGAAATGATCTCCAGAGGTCCCTTCCAACGTCTACCATTCTGTGATTGTTAGACAAATGGCTTCTATGCATATGGAGCTCAACCTGAACATGTGTGATAACCATACAATGTTTTGGAGAAAGAAATAGTGGTAGAATGATCTGGAGGTAGGAAGAGTGTGGAAAAGTTGTGGGATTGCTTCATATCTCAGTTAATGCACAGTGAGAAAAGGCAGAGGCAGGATGCCAGAGACAGGCTGTACACAACACAGAGCTTCCAGGATTGGCTTTTGCCAAGTCCTGATTCTTGTGGACACAGGCTCATTTTCCACCTAGAGATTTAGATCTGATGGAATTTGATAATTTTCCATGTTTGTCTAAGATTTCCAGAGGTCTTGAAAGCGGAGGGCATCCAGTAGATTTTCAGAGGATCATGAGCAAGATTTCCAGGCGTGTGGCAGCCTTGTCAGAGCCCTGGCACCGCCAGACTGTACTGTCTTGTCATGGGTAAGAAGTCTGGAGCTTCCAGAGCTTCTTGTACATGTTCTGTGTGGTGGTGGTGGCCTTGGAGTGCTACAGAGCCAGTGGGTCTGGAAGTATCAGATTGCATGTGCACAGCAGGAAGTTTCAAGTGAAAACATCAAAGACCCTGGGCAGGTGGGTGGCTAGTGGACAGCCTTGAGGTGTTGCCATGGGAGCTGCTGATAGTTGTGGGTTGGAGGGAAGCTGTTGGTGTAGGCAGCTGCTACTATGGTTCTACTCAGCAGTTTAAATACAGAGGTTGTAGTAGTGCAATTAGAGACAGTGAGACAGTGTTGGGAAGTAAAGGAACAAGGTGGCATCTAGGAGTTGGTGTGATTCAAATGAAGGATGAGGGAGTCCAGCACAGCGGAGGGCCTGAAGGAGGACAGGTCCACCTCTGGATTAGGCCTTTTACTTTTAAACTTAATCTGCAAACTAAGCAGAAGCAAGTAAAACCAGGCTCTACTGATTCTTTTTTTCCCCTTGAAAAATATATTTTCCACATTTGTGAGAATAATTACCATTCTCCTCTTACCTTGTTCTTTGGCCCTATTCTCCATTCTCTCCTTATTTCATTGCTCACTAAAGAGTCCCAGCATGGTGGGGGAGGGAAGGGACCTCTGGAGATCATCTTGTCCAGCTCTCTGCTGAAGCAAAGTCACCCAGAGCAGGATGACATGATGTTTACACAAGGGGCCATCTGCAAAATAAAGTCCTAAACTTAGGATTTGACTTTGTTAGGATCCTTTCTACACCTTGGAGCAGTATCTCCTTGTTAGTATTCAGCCTGATGTGTGCTGCCCTGATGTGTAGGGAATCTGCTGAAGCGGACCGCAGATGATTACAAGGATATTTAATTCTGGAAGGATATTCCTTTGTGCTTTGCCCAGCTGGACAGGAAGTACGTGGCTCCCTAGGTTTAACAGAAGAAAAATATAGCAACCTATTGAACAATGCATTAACTAACCAAATATATCAAGAGGAAATCAAGCGTTTATGCAGTGAAAATAAAGTGCATCGTATTTAAACAATATCCCAGCAAGCAATTTCCCTGATTCCTATGTTTGGCCCCAGCACAGTGCGCTGGGAATTGCAATGAGATGTGCTAATAGGAAGGAAGGGGAAGGTCTTGGAGAACAATGCTCAAGTTGACAGCTCTGTACCCAATTCTGAAACTTGCTCTCTGAATACCGCTCACGAGCACTAAGTGAGGTCAGTGCCACAATGTATGTAGTGGTCTTTGTGAGGAACAGAAGTATTAAAAAACTGGTCCTCCACTTAATTCTCCTTCTAAGTGATAACAGAACAGTGACATAGCAGAGGATCCAGGCTCTCCCTTTAACTGAGTGGCACATAAAAGGAGAATGGAAGCCTATGGGAGAAGATAAGGGGCTTGTGAAACACCAGTAATCCAATTTTTGCAAGTTGCTTTGAAGATCACAAAGAACAGTGAGTTTGTAGGGAAACCAGTGAAAGCTAAAAGGGACTTAGTAACTCCCAAGTTTTTGAAATAACATTCTTGAAGCTTCTGTCGATCGGTGTTTTCAACAGGCTAGGTAACCATGAGTGAAGCGGTACTTCTTGATATAACAGCTTAAATAGGGCTTTATTAAAGCCCAGCCTTATCCTTGAACTACAACAGTGTCTCACAGGAACAGTCCAAGAACCTTTAATTTAGAAATGTGTATCTGCAGTTTAGCTTTGTATACATCATGGTCCTTATAAACAAAGTATTTAAATATTAAAGTCATCTTGTGTTTATGGAATAAGCGGGATTGGGAGTGTGAAAACTTTCAAAATGAGTCAAGGTCATCTTTGCACTTGTGAAAGGTTAAATATCAGAAAAGAAGAAGAAAAAAGAAAACCACCTGAAGGCATAAATGAAAACTACCAGGGGTCTGAGGCAAAGGGAGACTATATGAAAAGTTTGTATCAATACTTCCGAGCCCATTTATAGGCAAAACTGAAGAGCGTGGTTATCTACCTGACAGATTTGTAGCTGCTTTTTTTTATAGATGCGAATCCATTTAGTATGCAAATACCAAACCTTACCAATAATTCAATTTTCTTTCCCTATTGTATGTTATTTTAGGACAAACTGGTGCAGGAAACAACTGGGCTAAAGGACACTACACAGAAGGGGCCGAGTTGGTTGACTCGGTACTTGATGTAGTAAGAAAAGAGTGTGAACACTGCGATTGCTTGCAAGGGTTTCAGCTCACTCATTCCCTGGGAGGAGGGACAGGGTCTGGCATGGGAACGCTCCTCATCAGCAAGATACGAGAGGAATATCCGGACCGGATAATGAATACCTTTAGTGTCATGCCCTCTCCAAAGGTTTCCGATACAGTGGTGGAGCCTTATAATGCTACGCTCTCGGTCCACCAACTGGTTGAAAACACGGATGAAACCTACTGCATTGACAACGAAGCTTTGTATGACATTTGCTTCCGCACCCTGAAGCTCACCACTCCAACCTACGGTGATTTAAACCACTTGGTTTCTGCTACCATGAGTGGGGTGACTACATCCCTGCGTTTTCCAGGTCAACTAAATGCTGACCTCCGCAAGCTGGCAGTAAACATGGTCCCTTTCCCACGCCTTCACTTTTTCATGCCGGGCTTCGCTCCTTTGACAGCCCGAGGCAGCCAACAATACCGAGCACTCACCGTTCCAGAGCTCACCCAGCAGATGTTCGATGCCAAAAATATGATGGCAGCCTGTGACCCAAGACATGGGCGATATTTGACAGTGGCTACTGTCTTCCGTGGTCCTATGTCCATGAAGGAGGTTGATGAGCAGATGTTGGCCATCCAGAACAAGAACAGCAGTTATTTTGTGGAGTGGATCCCAAACAACGTCAAGGTGGCAGTGTGCGACATACCTCCTCGTGGCCTCAAGATGGCTTCCACCTTCATTGGCAACAGTACTGCTATTCAAGAGCTCTTCAAAAGGATCTCGGAGCAGTTTTCGGCCATGTTCAGGAGGAAGGCTTTCCTCCACTGGTTCACAGGAGAGGGAATGGATGAAATGGAATTTACAGAAGCAGAAAGCAACATGAATGATCTGGTTTCAGAGTATCAGCAATACCAAGAGGCTACAGCAAATGATGGAGAGGAAGCGTTTGAAGATGATGAAGAAGAAATCAATGAATAAAGAAATCAGGCGTGCTGTTTACCACGCAGAATTCTCAGAGCTGGATTTCTAATAATTAAGCTTATAAATCCATATTTAGGTGAAAACAAAAAAGGAACATGATTTTCAGGTCTTAGGTGCTCTTCAGAGTCCATTGAGGTCACTGAGAACTGAGGACATCCAGCATTTCTGGAAATCGGGCTATTTCTATTCCTGAGACAAACGTAAGGCATTCAGTTTAGACTTTGGCCTAAGAGTCTGAACACTGAGGTTGCTACTTTGGGATCTTTTGTTTCCAAACAAAGTTTGTCATCCCTAAAGTTGTGCAAGAGAAAATGTAAAATAGGCATGAAAATCTATAACACAGAGCTGCGCTATTTTTGTCCAATTATGAGTAAGAAAATCTTGTGGGTTTGAAGTATTCATTTTGTACCAAATGTACAATACTAAACTGCCAGGAATAAAATTTATCCATAATAAAAAGAAGAAAAAGTTTTTAGCTGTTTTGTACAGGAAGTGGTAACGGTGATGTTTGACTCCAGTCATCTAAAAGCAAAATAAAAAAGATTAGTACCCTCTCAAGCCAAAGCGTTTTGGGCACTCCATGCTGTAGAAACACCCAGTGAGCTGCAAGCCAGAGGCTGGATTTGCGCTGTGACCTCATCGCTTGCTGCTGAATTACCACAGTTTATGTGTATGAAATGTGTTCATTTTATGATCTGTTCTTTAAGGAGCCTTAGGGTTTGAAGTGGCACCACAGGTTCTTGCTGCTCTCCTGCCTTTCTGGCTGTCAGCTGTTACTGGTGCTGTTTGCATCTCTGTTCTACCCAACCCATGTAGCTGGAATTCAGATACTGCACAGAACATGGCGGGAGAGGGGACTGAGGTGATGTGTCTGTAGATCTCACTGCCTACGTTTAAAAGTTCATAGAATCATAGACCGGTTTGGGTTGGAAGGGAAATTTCAATGTCATCGAGTCCACCCCCCCCTGCACTGAGCAGGGACATCTGCAACTAGAGCAGGTTGCTCAGAGCCCCGGCCAACCTCACCTGCAATGGTG
>JAVSBS010016102.1:0-47345 GCA_033124195.1 Coracias cyanogaster
CCGACAGCGCGAGGCGGCCTCCGCCGCGCCGGCCCCGCCCCCGCGGCCCCGCCGCACTACAGCTCCCGGCAGCCTCCGCGCCGCGCCGTGACTCGGCCGGGGCGACGGCGGCGCCGGCCGGGATGGAGTGAGGGGGCGAGCGGCGCACGGAGAGCGCAGCCCGAGCCCCGGCCCCCTTCCTCTCTCTCCCTCTGGCCCGGGTCTATGCGGCCCCCCAGAGACCATGGGATCCAGGATCAAGTGAGTGCCCCCCGGAGCTCCGCAGCCCCGCTCGCAGGCCCTCGGGAGGGCTCTGGAGAGCGAGGAGGCGACTTCCCCGCCCTCCCTCCGGCGCCGTGCGCGGCCGCGCGGGCCAGACCCCGGCCGAGGCTCTGCAGGCCTCGGAGGACGGCGAGAGAAGGGGACGAGCGGTTCCCACCCCCGCGGGGCCGGGGAGGGCGGAGGGCCCCGAGCCGTCAGAGCCCGGCTCCGCGCAGGACCGCGGCCGGGCAGCTGCCCCGTCCCCTGAGGAGGGGACCAGAGCGTCGTTTCCCTGCTCTGCTGTCCGCCCTCCCGCTCCCCGTCTTCAGCTCTCCGTGCGGGAGGCACAGGGCCAGGCTGCGAGGGCAGTTGGAGTTTTATCGGTGCAGGCCATGAGGAGGGCTGGGGCTGCTGGAGCCCTTCATTGCCAGCACTGGTGGCGGCTGGCCTGGGCTGCCGTGGGGTCCAGAGGGCTCAGAGCCTCCTTGCCTGGGTTCCAGTGTGCTGAAGGAAAGATTAGCTAGGGTATCTCGAATGTGCGGAGCACGCTTGGGGAAGGAGGAGAGGGGTGCAGGCGATTAATGCGTCTGCAGTTCCACGCCCTCGGTATTTTTTAAATTTTCATAAAACCGAGGGTTGATTTATCGGTAAGCGCTGTTAGTGTGTTTGGTGTTGTCACTTTAAAGATCTCCGTTCATTCATAGGCTGTGCCAGGCAAATTCAGTTCCTCTGAGACAGGTAGAGATGTAATAAAGCTATCGCCAGGCGGGGAGTGCTGACATCTCTGTGCGTGAAAGGTGAGATAGAGCGCACAGACCCAGGGAGACTCTGTTGTACTCAGCAGTTTCGGTAGGTGCTGTTGGGCAGTTACTTTTCCTTCTTGAACACAGTGTTCTTTAAGGTTACATAGGACTTTAACTTTTCACCTCTTTTGTTTAACTGGAACATGATACTGGAGGAGACATAGTTTGTAGTGTCCTTAGTGTGGTGACACATCTTCGTGTTCCCAAGCCCGTAGGCTGGATAGAAACACATTTTTGGAAACACATTTTTGTCTATCCGGGCAGGTGTTTCAGGAAAACGTAACTGGATGATGAATGCTTGTAATGACAGCACTGAGAGGCTTCGTTCACTCCAGAAAGCAACTTTGTGTCTTTGGGAGATACCTTGGGGATAATTCTCGCACTTCTTTGGTGGGTTGACTCTCAACTGTTGCTACAAAAGATCAAAGTCTGAGAAACTATTTAAGCTCTTAGTTTACATTCAAATAGCAGTAGAAACTAAAATTGTTCCTATTTTGACAGCAGAGCAGGATATATTTGTAACCTGCACCTTCAGATCTTGCAGTGGTCACCCTTGCTTGGGTCATTTCAAGATTATGATCTGAAATAACTTCTTATGATGACCTTATCCTAAGTATATTAAAAGGCTGATGATGCTCACTTAAAATGCAGTTTCTTTCGTGTATGTACTGAATCCACAAGCTGTGTTACCATCTTTGGGGTTTTGATTGCCGATTTGGCTTTGTGTGCACTTTGCTGAGTATGAATATAATCACTCAGATGAGATGCATCAGCTGGAAACCTCACTGGTGTCAGTGAGGAGATGTAGCAGTTAAAAGAATTTGTTACAGCTGAGGGACTTTAGGACTTTTTCTGTGCAAAGTCTTTCAGTGTGAATGTGTCTTTCAAGACTATAGACAAAGCTTCCTCTGTCGCCAGGAAGACACAGGTGGTAGCCCCATATGAGCATTACTCTTGGGCTTTGTGAGAAAGCATTTTGTCCATTGTGTGATTAAGCAACTCTGCTTTAAGCAACAATTAATAAATTGGGTTTTTTCCACTTTGGACAGAACACCGTGCCCAAGAAGAGTAAGGACAACATTTCAGAACAGTCTTGAAATATATAAAGAGTGAGAGCTCCTACCTGAGTAAGAGGCTTTCCTGGTCTGCTCTTCTGAGCTCGATGTTTAATCGAGCAAAGATTTTTCAAGTTGATAAGTAGCTCCCTTGTTGAGGTGGGTGGGAATGAGAATGTTGTTTTCTAGCTGGGTATACTGAGGCATGCCTCCTTTAGTGGTGTCACCGGTATGTGTTGGAGTCCTAGCAAAAATCTAGTAGTCAGATCTCTTGTTTCTTGCTGTAGAGTGATAATTATGAGGGATATTAAACTGCTTGGCACGTGATCACTTGCACACACTGTGATAATACACTCTGCATGAAACCTGGACAGATGGGTCAGTTATATTTTTGATGGATGTAGAAGTAACGAGTCATTTGAGTGAAAGATTGCTTAGAGAGCATTATCAGTAGCTGCATGAGGCTGAAGAGAAAGAAATCAAGGAGTTGCCAGCAGTCCTGTCAGCTGGCTTGTGTATAGCTGCAGGCAAAAGAAAGGTAACTTGACCGTGTTGGGTTACGCTGTTGGGTTAAGCTTTGCGTTGGAGCATGTCACACGCTACGTGCAAGGCACTCTGTGCCACGGAGCTAATGTCAACTAGGAATCTAGTTAACCTGGCTGCTGGAGCTTCTTGGTAGCTGTCAGTACTCAAGACGTTACAAGAGAGAAAGAAACTTTTTATTTATTTATTTAAAATAATCTGCCCACGTCAGTCTGTTCAAGAGAATTACATTGCACTGTAACAAACTCGGTTTGTTCCTTTCCTGAGGTGGTTCTAGCTCAGCGATGACAGAAGAGATCCTGAATATTAATCTGGGAATGCTTTCTGATATTTAACATAAAGTTTGCTATATGCTGAAACGTGATGTTATCTACCAAGGGAATACCAGGCAGAAAAAGTTAAAATACATGGAGATTAATCAGGGTTTGAGGTGCAGTATCTGAACTGAATTAGCAATTACACATTTCTGCTAATAATATTTTCTGCAAGAGCTGAGCAGCTAAATCTTGTTACAAGACAATTATCAAACAGTGTCAGGCTTCTCATATGGCTGAGTTTTTGAGTAGAATGATACTTTCTGTCATAAGTGCTATTACATCCTCCTATGTGTAGAAAAAAAATGCTCCTGAGAGAAATGAAATAGGCTTTAGATAGGTGAGGTATGTACTTCCATACATAGAGCTTTGGAGAAGGACTTTAATTTTATTCTTTTGTGGTTTGGTAAAAACTAGTAATTTTGATTTTTTTTTAAAAGGTACATACATATATTAATGAAAATATAAAATTTGATTTTATGGATTGCTTTGATACTAAAGCTATTTAAGATCAGGGAGATCTGAAGTAAGTCACACAACTTGCATTTATCACAAAAGCATTGTTTTCCCATAGAGCTCCTTCCGAAACTTCTATTTACAAAATGCATTGCATTTCTGTCTGAAATTATCCAGTTATCAAATAAATGGGGTACTGTGTCATTTTGTGCATACACGTCCTTTGTATTTTTTCTATTTCATCTGTATGTTCACTCAATTACTGACCATCAGTCTTTAGGTGATTATGGGGAGAAAAGAAAACTGTGTGTGTGTGAGGCTGTGGATGGTTTCAGTGGCTGAGGTTTCAATACAATGCACAGGTGGTATTAGATGCCTGCAGGGCCGTTTAATAGCCATAAAAATGCGCTGCAAAATATACATATTATGATGCATGTTGGTGCTATATTTGCAAACTGTGTGAAGTCTCAGAACGACTTGTTTCCTTAATTCCACTGAAAAGTTATAAAATATTCAGGATTCAACAATGACTCCATTCTCATACGGAGGTGTTAGCTTGTTGAATGCAGCCTTTAATACCAAGTTTCTGACTTGGCAAAGCCACTTTAATTTCACTGTTCGTAGCAATAAGTGGACATTTGTCATGGAATATTGGAGTACAAAATGTGATGTCTTTTCATCTGCAAGTTTTGGTCTACAGTGTGTGCTCTTGCCAGCTGTGTTATACAGTGTTTTCACTAAAGGATTTGAACACAGGCTCTAACATAACACTAAAAAGGTGTTTGTTTTTTTATCCATTAGCTGTAAAAAAAAAAGTTATAAAATTTATAAACTTTATTTTTAGCACCCTGTTTCCTTAATTAAAAAAAAACATAAACAAGGAGGTTAAGATAAGGCTGCGCTGCAGTATATATGAAAGGAAAAATAGTTTTCTGGTGTTAGGTGGGTATCGTCTCATCCTGTACCATGACTGTGGGAACGTAGCAGAGTCTCACTCTCTGAAGCAGGCTATATGCATCAACTCTTAAGTAGCACAGAGAGAATTATCCCAAGTTTGGTTTATACTGCAAAATAATAGTTGATTTGTTGATTTTAGCTTTCTCATAACTTGTGAACATAGTTTTCTGAAAAATGGCTACTTGCAGCAAATCAGTTGGGAACTGGTGGCAAATTAAATTAACATTAATTGGATTGTGAACAATATTGTTGCTCCTGTGAGGTGCTCTGTAAAATTGTAGAGTGTGATCCTGTGCTGCTGAAACCAACGGTAGCTTTTCTGTCGTGTTAAATAGGTGTGGGGTTTGGCTTAGAGCCACTTGAGTTACACTCAGTGGGCTGTGGCCTGGATAGAAATGTTTTGTTTAATCCCTTTTGGTGTTAAAGGAGGATTAAAAATAATAGAAATTCTCTGAGGAGTAGGCAAAACTCCTTGACATGTTTGTATATTTGGTTTGAGGTGTTGGGTAAGATGAGTTTCATTTTTTACAATTATTATTCAGGTAGGAATTCCAGTGTGAGTGTACATATAGATGCTTTTTATTATTTTCATCCTTAGCTGTAAGGGAGAGCTAACAAAATTGTCAGGTTAATTGTACTTCAACAATTCTCTAATGCTGGGTAGTTTACATTAACACACAGGAGACAGTATTATCACTATACAAACAGCCATAAATTTAGAGCAGCAATTATGCGGGTATGATTCTTGGTTTTAACCAGAAAATCTAAGAATAAAAAAAGTTTTAAACATGTTCAGACTTACAAAATCTTTATTTCAGTAACTAAAAATTACAGTCTAATGTCTGATTCTCGTTAATTTAATAAATTTTTTTGAAGTAGCTGAAATGGTCACAGTCAGGAATTTAATATGCTTTCTTGTATAATAACCCACTGCCTTATGAAATGTCATTCCAGAACCTCACTTACGGAGTTACATTAGTTAGGACTGAAAACGTACACTAAATGTTTTCTTAAGTCCTATATCATTAATTCTTTACTTTTATTACTGGAATATTTATAACTCTGGAGCACATAAGTCTCTTTCCTCGAGCTTCATTTATGCTTGGTAGCTGAATTTGGTATAATTTTTCACTGTCGCGCCTATTTCCTTATTTCACATGCATCTGGCAGCTTCTGGATTTAAGACTCTGGAGTCTCATGAAGTGAAAACTGGTGCAGTTGTAATATTCTTCAGCGTGGCCTTTGAGATAGAAATATTTTGACAGGTATTGAAGGGGAGATCTGTCTTCATCCTAAATACAGCCTCTTAAGTTTTCCAATACTGTATATGCATTCAATGACTTTGCATCCTTTTGACTGCACCCTTTTTTTTTTTTTCTTTCTTTATTTCCTTTTTCCCATGTAAGTAAGTGTCATGAAGTTGAACTCAAGGATTGCAGTAAAGAAAATGTGAATCTCTGTAGTTTGTCCCGTGCTGGACAATGTGTCTCTGTTTTCGGTTTGGTGAGGAGAAAAGAGTATTCAGGATTCTTTTTTTTTCCCTGAAATAAATGCCTTTATTTAGCACATAGGTGATTTACTTTCTCATTTGAAAGTGAAGGTGAAATAAAAAGAACTTGCTTTTGCAAGCTGCGTGTGTAATCAAGATCACTCTTGTGGCCAAAAACTGAAATAACCGTTGTTTCTCTGAGTAGTGTTCTGAAAAGTGGGTTTCTTTTCCTGGCAAAGTTCTGAATGATAGGCCTGTGATATTTTAGTATCTAAAAATGCAGACTAGTCACAACAATTCAATTGGCTTAGAAGGTTCCGTGTGCTTGATTTCTATTGTTTTCATTCTTATTTTCTCTATAGAAGTTTGTTGGACACCCTGGTCGTAGTGAGTCCTCTGAGCTTCAGTTGTATCTTGTTACATACGAAACAGAAAGATCTGATGTGAAATAATCACGGACTATAAAACAAATCTAGTTTATCAAGTTGTAGCATATGCATTCTTAGAACTCATTTTGACTGAGGAATTGAAAGGACACTTGAAAAAAATTCTCAGTGCGCTAAATACCTTTTTTTTTTTCTTTCTTTCTTTCTTCTTCTTTCAGACAAAATCCGGAAACTACCTTTGAAGTGTATGCAGAAGTAGCCTATTCAGGAATCAGTGGCACTGGGAAAGGTACTGTTCAGCACTGTAATTCTACCTATTTATTGGCTAACACTCTTCTTAAGAACCATGTATTGTGAGATAATTAAGTGTATTTAATATTATGTTGTTCTAGCTTTTACAGTTACCTTAATCACTGGTTCTGCAGAATCTTACAGTTAGGAAAATGATGAGAAATTCTTGCCTCAGTTCCTGATTGTGGGCAATTGTCTGGTTTCTTTGACTGTTTTGCATCTTGTCTTTTGAAATACAAATAACTCTTACTTCATTAGGCTGAGAAAGTAAATGCATTTTCAGATTTGTATTTGCTGCTCATATAAGGAATGGGCAGTTTAAAAAAAAATACTCTAAACTTCTTGTGTGGCATTGATTTTTACTTCTTCTTTCTTACTTGCCTACAGAAGTATTTCTATCTGTTCCCAGAATTCTTCCTTTGATCAAATGATTTTACCTAGAAATAAGACGTGAACACAGCTTATGATTTGGTGAACTGTTTTTAACAAACATTGTTATCAAGCCATGATTGTACAAGTATTTCTCTATAAAATTATTTCTGACAAGTATTTATGCTAGAGAAGTCCCATAACTGCTGAGAGCAATGTGTAAGTATGTTTGTGAGTTTTTGATTGCACTTTTTTCTAAACCTGAGGAACTTGACCAACTAAACACAAAAACCAAAGTTTGTAATCCCAGAATTTAGTTCAAGATGCTGTTTTGTGAGATCAGTCTCTAGAATGTTACAAAAAGGAGGGATGTCAAAGTTAATTATTATTAGTCAACTTGTACTGAAGTAATATTTATTTTATGAAATGATCGTATGGTATAATGAACCAGTAGAAAGGACTTCTATATTTTACTGACTGGAAAGCCACTTATCTCGTTTTATATCTGTATTAGTTACAATCAGCAAAAGTCAAATAGCTGCAAGTCTTCTCTTTACTGCCAAAGCCTCCGTAGGAGTTGTGACTGGAACACAGTTTTGGCTTGTCCTACTGCTCTGTGCCATCACAACTATTTGAGGTAACTGCAGGAGCCCTTTTAATAACTAGTCTTTGTTTCTGCACATCTGACCTGGATTCTAGTGCCAGAAAATCTGAACAAATTTGACCATAAACATTACATTGTACAGTACTAGTGTCTGGGTATAATCTTCTCTTTGAAGTTTGTTTGCATCCCCCTGGAGGGATTAATTCCCTGCTGTGGGAAGGTGGGTTAAAAAGCACGGAAACTACTTTACAGGTTTTTTAATTGGAGAATTTAGTATACATTTTGTTCTATAAACCAACTGATTCTGTGGGAGTTTCACTTAGTTGTGTTTTTAGGTTTGTTGTATGCACTTGTAGGTGCAAAATCTTCAGAAATTGCTTGTAGTGAGTAAAAAGAAAAATTAATAATTGTTTTTACAACTCATATTCTGAAGTTACTAATTTTCTCTTAAAAGATTTTTCCCAAACAATGTTTGTTTTTTTTTTTAAGAGGTGCCTGTTATTCACAGAAGTCTTAGATTTGTGTATCCCCAAATACTCTCTCCTGTTCTAAATTAAGGTTGTTGTTTGGTTCTCCACGGTGTCAACTATATTTGACAGCTGTGCTGTATCCCAGGCAAATCGCTGGTCTAGAAATGCAGACCTAGGGACCTCCTTGTAGTCTTTTCTACTTCTTGACTTGCTGGTCTGTGCCAGAAGGCCGAGAACATATATCAACTCTTTCTTTTTGAGTCAGGGAATGGTATGTTACATGGTAAGGGGCACTTACTGTTAAGAAAAGTGAAGTGAGAGGTGTATAAGGAGCAAATTATCAGACATGTTTAAAAACCTATTTCTTCCCATCTAATGGATCCCAAAATTACCTAGGACAACTGTTTTTGAAGTTCCTGTCTAGTATAATAGTGCTATTGATCACCTACAACGCTCTTAATTCTTACATCAATCTTCTGATGTGGTCTCGAGGAGAATGAATTGCTGCAAAGCTGTAACAGTCCCAGTGTGGGAGACGGGCTGTGTGATGGGAAAACCTGTGTCTGTGTTATTGACAAGTTTGCGTAGCCCTTGTGGTTTAGGCCAGGCGGCAAGGAGGTCCCACACGGGAACTGGCTCATTTCCCCGTGGGATGAATGGGAAGAGTGTAAGTGAGAAAGTAGCAAAGGATGTTTTCCATGTGACTTAAGTATCAACTGAAATGAAAAGCTTTGATGCATTTCCTAGCTCCCTGGTATCTTGCTGAAATGGGAGATAGTGACTTGTGTTATTAACTACTGACAGACAGTGGTACATTCGAGGAGCTTTGCTGCTCACCTAATTGTTAACCGTCTTGTTTATTTGGTTAATAACTTTTGAAATGAAGAAAGCAGCATTATCCATTGATTATCCTAAAGGTCTTCTTCAATCTAAATCATTTTATAACAGAAGAGTCCAACCATAAACCTAATGCTGCCATGTCCACTGCTAAACCATGTCCCTCAGCACCATGTCTACGTGTCTTTTAAATACCACCAGGGTGGAGACCCCACCACTGCTCTGGGCAGCCTGTTCCAGTGCTTGATACCGAAGGCATCTTCTTAATTACCAAGACAGTTGACTGCAGCAGGAAAAAAAATCTGTTCTGGGCTCCAAGAAAGACATCAATAAACTGGGACCAGGTTCAATGCAGGGCCACTGAGGTGGTGAGAGAGCTGGAGCACTTGCACTGTGTGGAGAAATTGAGAGTGCTGGGCTTGTTCAGTTGGAGAAGACTGGGGAACCTGAGTTGCAGCCTTCCATACCTACGAGGAGTTTGTCGAGATATCCAGGCTCTTCACACTGCTGCATGGCAGGAGGACAAGAGGCAGTTGCATAGACTGAATCATGAGGGGTTGTAACTGAATATTAGGAGTGTGCTCACCATGAGGACAGTCACGTATTGCACCAGGCACTCAGAGAGGTTGTGCAATCTCCATTCTTGGAGACTTTAAAGACTTGAGTGGATCACAGCCTGCAGAACCTCGTCTGACTTCACATTTGGCCCTTTTTGAGCAGAAGGTTGGAGCTGAGGTCCCTGCCAGCCTGAATTATCCTATGATCCGAAGATTTGATTCCTAGAAGTGTAAGCTTCAGGAATGTCTGGGGGATGTTTTGTACTCTTTCTTAATAAGGTATGAAGAGAAAACTTAACTGAAACCAAAGAAGATGAGGAAGCAAATGTTGTTTTTTTCCAATCCAGGCAGAACTCTGCCAAACCACAATGAAATGTGTGAACTGAGAAAGGAAATGATCCCTGGAGCAGCTCAGCTGTGGTCTCTCTGTCCTTTCCCCTCTAGACTGTTTAGCACAGATCATCTGTGCTCAGTGTTGGTGATTTGTGTATTTCTGGCACATCGTATAATTCCAGTGTTCAGTTGTATCTAAAAAGCTGTGTTTGTGCTTTTCTTTATTATATTCATAGATCTTATTTGGGGATTTAGCTTAAGTACTTCTAGAAATTCAGTTCTATACTATTGAGATATGGCATGCTTGCAGGTAAAGTGCACTGGAACTGAGCTTCCTTTTTTTAAAACCTCAGCTAAAAGATTGTTTTGGCTCTTTGAGATGCAGAGGTAGAAAGAATATATGAGCAATTTCAGTTTGGGTACCTATATAAAGTGACAGCATGTGAACTACTTAAGCAATCTTTCTTTTATCTTTTAAAGCACTTCATGATCTTAAGAAAAACTGCTGCACGTTGTTCATCAGAAATATGATGTGACAAATTTAAGGATCTTGCTGGACCTCAGTCGAAGATCCTCTCTTGTTACATGGGGTTGTGGAGAGAATTGTAGTCTAACTGTCAAACTGTTCACGGAGAAAAAGAGAATTTGTTAGTCTAAGGTAACTGATCAAAATAGTCTCTAAAGTATGAACATCTGAAAGTAAATGCTCACAAGAGTAAGACACCTCCCTACACCCCTGTCTGGGAGGACGTAACGTGCTTTTGTATGAGGTTTTTGTGCTCTTGCCAAAGCAGACATTATAAAAGTATGTCAAATCCGTAGCTTTACCATGTAGTGTGCCGAAAGACCTTTCTCTCCAAGGACCTCATCTTTCATCTTTTTGTGTGTGTAGCATAAATTCTTACTGTGTGTTCAAGGAAAAAGCTAAAATGGTTTGGTACAGCTAAAGGATTTCTTTTTTAAAAAAAAAAAACCCCATGGTAAGTTAGAAGCCTAAGTGCGATAGCATGGACAAAGTGTTAGAGTTTAACAAATGTTCACTGGATTAGTAAAGGAAATGTAGTTTATACTACTTCTTTTATAACAGAATTTAAAAGTCTTGCTGTAAGACTCACCATGTGCTTCTTTCTATTCTGGAAAACATACCAGTAAGTTGAAAGGGGAGATGAATCTTAGAAGGAAACTATTAACTCCGAGGTAGTTTATCATTGTTTGAGAGAAAGGATGAAATTTGCATTTGAATTGGCTCTGAGAGTAGCATGTACTACTAATCTTGTTCCTACTAGAAGCTTGTGAGTAGTTTAAGTACTTCCTTCTTTACTTTTCATGTCCTAGCCTTGTGTTGTAATAGCTCTCCCTCCTTGCTAGTAGATCACAAACCTTATAACTTAAACTAATCTACATCTTTAACTCTACTGGGAGAAGTCACAATGTGCTTGGGCCCTAGAATTATTCTACAGTTGTCACTGTGGTTTCCGTGATACGATTTTCACAGGTAGCAATAGCTAGCAGGTTTCTGTCTCTGCAAAACAGACATACTGATACTCCTTATCGTTGTCTTTTTGTCATCCATCATAATTTTAGATAACAGAGCAACACCTTCCATGTTGATGAAATATTTTCTTGAGCATGGACAAAGTTATTGGAGTAGGATTAAGCTAAGAGTTGGTCATTCAAAAGTTTGTAAACCTTACCCATGTATTTCTCAGAGCAACCTTTTTTTTTTTTTTAAAGTGAAAACATTTTGTTGAAGTCTATATTGAGAAACAGGTAACGTACAGAATGCAAAATTCAGTTCTCCTTCCATTAAATAAGGGCTTTCTGTTGAACTCGTGCTGTAACGCAGGTATCAGAACTTTTTCTGTCCCATCTTTATGGTATTATGTCGCTACACTTAACTTCCTAAAGCAGGCTTGGAAAAGTAACCAAATCGAAGTAGATAGATAGTGTTTGGGAATTGTAATTCTCCTGAGCTGCGCTTTGTTTTTCTGTTTCCGTTCGGTCATTTTTCTTTGAAGTACAAGCAAGGTGGAAGATTTATCTAAAGAACTTATTAGAACTGCAGTGTCCAGGTCAAGTCGCACCATCTGAACTGTTTGAAGACACTTCACAGTTTGGCTTTTACAGTGTAAATGAAATACATAACTCAAAGGCTAACTCACCTTATGAAAAAAATATTAGAACTGTCATATTGAGAGTGATCGTAAGCTTGATCCACTTAGGTGTGTTCTTAGCTGATGATCCTAGATTTAATGAAACTGCCAAATGTTAATATTAACTGAATGTTCTTCCATTTCTGTAAGTTATTTTGTGGGAAGAGATCTATTTGTCCTTCTTGCTTCACGCTTTAACTACTTCTGTCTGCAGTCTTTTCTATTTCACAAGTATTTACTGGTCTGCACTATATTGCTACTGCTGGCACTGTTTAACTAGACAGAAAAATTCAGCACAAAGTCTCACTCACAAGACTTTAAACTCTTTTGTTGATTTATATTTTTTTAAAGGAGCTTGACATCTTCATCAAGTTCACAGTGGGCCTGCTTTGTTTGCTTTCTCTTGAATGCTTGATAAGATTTTTCTTCTATTGTTTTGTGCAGCAAGGACAGAACTTGCCATGGCTGAGGTGGTTTTTTTGTAAATCCACAATATGGTCATTGTCTGCTGCTGAATAATTGTGACTGCTTTTTGTACCACCAGAACTAAGGCTTTGGCTGTGAACAGATTCCTTCTTAGCGTGAAAAGAGACTAATCCATGTAAATACAGCCCCAAAATAAAGCTTTACAGAAAAAGGGAAAGGCTGCTAAGCAGGAGGGCAGAGGTCAGCAATTTAACCTTTAACCTAACAAATAAGAAGCATGAAAGTTCCCGAATTGGTTTACAAAGGCAAGCTCCTGTGATCTGTCAGTTTTTCTTTTCATGATAGAGTTGGGTGAGAAAACTGACTGACAGCTAGTGCCTTTTTAACTGCAGGTTGAAATTAACTGCTAAACTGAAACGTTTTTAGCGAGGGGTTTTTTTAGTGATTTTAACAAATTAATTTCATTCACTAGCTGTACTTACAGTTTTCCTTGAATTTACAGAGGAGGTTGAGTGGTTGTTCCTTCTAAAGAGTTCTTGAGCTACTCAATTTAGATATCAAGTACTACTGAAACATTTTAGTATTTCAGCATTCGAAGCATTTAAGAATTAGATGAAGCACTTGTTGCAATTAACTCTCGCTTAATGTGCTGCTTAAGACTAGTGCTGCTATTCCAATAACTGCAAAGAGATTGTGTTTGTGTGAGTCAAAAAGTTGTTGTTTAAGGGGGTGTGCATGTGACTTCAAGAGAGTAATTTTAACTTTAGTTCATTCTCAGTAAGGCACATTTCCAAGGTAGTTTGTTTTTGTTTGTCCTTATTTAATCACAACAGGTAATCTCGTTAATGAGTGTTAACTTTTGCTTAAAGCTTAATGCATCTGCAATCAGCTGTTAATCTAGGTACAGACATTTCTGTAAAGAACTTTTAATTAGAGTGTCATTCAGATGAAAAAGAAACAAAGTAGTAATGACTTTAAAGTAGACTCCCTGTAGATTAAGAACTGTGATTCAGGGGCTCTTTGCCTGGTGGTGTAGGCACCGTCCCAGAAGTGACTGACACAGATGCTTCCTATGAGCGTTTTCTGTAGAAATATTGGAATTAAGAAATCGTATCTGTGTTTAGTCCGACATGTAGGTCGGTAATTCGACCCCGAGCACGACTTTAAGTTCAATATGCAAGCAAAGTAAATCTGGTAAAGCAAGAGATGAGCTAGGTCTATTTTCATTACTGGGTCCCTTCCTTATAGGTGGCTCCTTGCAAGAAGAGAATGTAAGCTCTGGCTCAAAGAGGCCTGTCAGAGTGCCCGAGGCGGTATTGGTCTGCTTCTCTTTGGTCTGATATTTTTTTGTCATGAACAAAAAGAGGCGGTGTTTTCTTGTGGCTTTTGTTGGTTTTGTTTTGGGGTTTTTTTTGTTGTTGTTGGGGTTTTTTTTAAAGATCGAAATAGAAAGATGATTTGGGGTTAAATTATTATGATATACGCATACAATTAATTCAAGACTACTATTTTACTTCAGCAATGCTTTTAAAAAGCCAAACCCAATCCTAAAGCTCACCTTTTGTGCTACCAGAGGCAAGGCTGTCCTGCAGCGTTCTCCCTGAAGAGCTGTGGCAAGATGATTTTTATGTCGTCTTTGTAGATAGAAACAAATTTCAATATACTTTGTAGTAGGATCCGCCTCTTGGAAGAGTGGGATAAAAACCAAGGAAGTTGAACTGCAGTATTAAGGGTGATAATCTTGGATGGAGGGGTGGGAACAACCAACTGATAGTGGTAATCTATTATCTGGAGTGGATTCTAATCTGGAGAGTTCATTTATTTAGTCTTCCCTAGGGATTTAAAAAAAACCCCAAACATCAAAACTGTCAAAAACCCCCAATACTTAAGTTTGTTCTGATTTTTCTGAACTCTGCTCTCCAAATAGCCAGTCATGGAAGTGTTTTCTGATTTGATGAACTAACAAGTAATGCATACTATAGAGAGTCAGATAATATAAAACTGTGTAGAAGATCGTGATCTGGATGGAAAGTGCCAGTTAAAAGGTGAGGAGCAGGAGTGAAGGGTGTTATTTACTGTGCCAAAAATGTGTCGTCTGTCCCAGACTTCCATCACCTATTACAGTGCGTGCACCTAGGGGAGGAAGAACTTCCAGTCAGTGCTTTTAAAGCAGTATCTTGGATATCGTTGCCAAAAGAATTTCCACACTTAGAATTTGTGCTAGGATTGGAAGTGGCGGTGAAGGGAATTGCACTCACCACTCCCATCGTGTTCTATGGGGATTAACTGAGTCCCATCTCTAGTTCCTTTGAAGAGTCATTTACCTTGAAATGACATAGTTATTAATAGTGATAACATTAGCTTTTAACATTTATTCTTACATCACTTTATCTCTTAATTAAATAATTATTCTTAATGTATGTATAGTTGACCTGTAAGATACTTTTGAGATCCGTCAGGTCTTCTGTTCCAGAGATTCTAAAACCAGATCATCCCTCTGTGGAGAACACCACATCAAAAAGAATTAGTGCAGACTCAAATCAAGTGCTAAAATGTGAAGACAAAACAACTGAGGAAGTATCACAGTATTGGTAGGCAGTAGAAACAGGCTTCTGACATTTCCTGTTTGTAAGCTTCATATTTGACTTAATGTGATTTAAATCATGTGCTTTATCTTTTTGTGACTATGGCGCTAGGACAGTGCAAGCGAGTAGGGCAAGAGACCAGGTGATGAGGAGCAGCTCAGTCAGAGCGGAAAGCAGCTCACGCTGTCTCTTCAATAGTCAGCTGAAGAGCTGGGAGAACAGAACTGGCCCGTGGTGAAGGGTAGGATCAGGTTGTAAGGAAATATGGCAGAATGTTTAAAACAAAAACAAAAACCAACAAGACAAAACCCAACAAAGAAACCCAAAAGAAAGCATAAGTGCCAAGTCTTTCCTTTGTGTTAAATAGGAGGTTTTCTTCTAAAGTTATTCTTCTCTTGCAACTGAAGTGGTAGCTGGTTTTATCTGCTACGTGTCTGTTGATCGTTCCCTGAGTTTAATTGAAAGAGGAGTTTATCCAGCATGTTAAAAAGATTGACTAGGGTAAATAATTCTCTATTAAATCTATAACCTACATCCACAAATGCATTAAAATACTTACAATTACCACAGGCTAGTATATTGCCCTCATCCCATTTTATCTAGAGGTGATATTTACACATGGAGAAATGTTATAGATACCTTTGTTTTACTTCATTGTAATGCAAGTCTTTCTAGACTGAAGAGAAGGTTACGCTTCTCTTGTGTAGTTGTTTCTTTTACTTAATGGCGTAAATGCTTTACTTGTGTTCGTGATGGTCTCTCATATTCTTTTGTACACAGCAGTGTTAAAAACTGTTTTGATTATGGTTTGAGATAATTTAGTTGTAAATTATTCACTAAAAATACATACTACTTCAGTGTATCGCAGCTCCCATCAGTACTATGTAATTAAATAGCTCTTAAAGATATTTTCTACCGGAAAGAGTTGGCATGCTTAAACCAGGAGTGTATAGCTTTGTGTGTACCTTGGCAGGATTCATAAACAAAAATAGATGTAGTGAGTAAATAGAATTATTTAACTTGTTCAATATTTCATTTTTTAATGAACTGTAGAGGTAAAAAGTAGCAGAATCTCACAATTTGCTGTCTCTCCTGCATGGAGATTGCAAAAAGCAGGTTTTCTTGGACTTGCTGGATACCACATTTGGTATTTATAATACAGTAATTACAGTGCTTTTCATTTTGATGTATTTTTTCATTGCTTTGCTTTACCCTGGATGTGGGATTAGATCCTTTACTAAATCATCTTGAAACAATTCTCTGTCTAGTCTAAATCCTTAGAATACAGTGGGTGTCAATCACATGGACAATTAAAATTGAGTATTGACATGTTTTTAAAATAGTCATACATCTCAATTTTGTTTATCTCAAAGTTTTAAAAACCTAATGACCTCATTGCAGCTTGACTATAATTACCATGTTTAAACTTCTATGCATTTTTTAGTTTAAACAGCCTTTGTGGTTTTTTTAAACCAAAAGAAAATTAATGAGAAGAGACAAAGAGACATCAAAGAGGTTTTCCCTCTGATTGCAGTGTTAGAAGTTTTGCCTGAAAATAGGTTACATTTCTTCTGTTTTTCAGCTGAATCCTCATTAACTTTACATTTTAATGATGTCCAGAGCAAATTATACGATTATGGTAGATGCCTTAAAGGGAAGCTTAAAGGACACCTTTTTAATGTTTGTTTCTTTATTGGCGGTGGTATTTGCACCAGTATTATAAACAATGTTAGCATGCTAGAAGTAATCCCAAAACATACCAGGAATGTCTTCCATTTTGCCATATATGTAGTATAAGTAATTTTTAAAATATTTAACACAAGTGGAGCATGTTAGGGAGATACTTTCAACTTTGTAGAAGAAAAATGTAAATCGTCCTTTGAAAGACTTTACAAATTACTTCTGCATCTTATAATCAGTTTCATTTATAATGATAAAATAAATGGAGACAAATTGTTTCATTTTCTTGAACCTTCAATAGAGATGAGTGAAATGTTAAAAAAGTGATAGTGTGTATTTTTACAGTGACATTATTGGGGGAACTTGGTGGAATTTCACTTTATTCTGTTTGGGGGAACACTGTTAGCAGCAATTCTGTGCTCTAATGTACCTCTCTTACTATAAATTAAGATTTAGAATCTGTGTTTTATGAACAGAACCTTTGATTTTCTTGCACTGCACTCCAATCAGTAAACTCCATTTCTGGGAGATGGGATTATGGCAAGGGGATGGGAAGAAGTAGGAGTGTCCCAAAGTTCAGCTACGAGGTAGGACTCAAAATCCAGTTGACATAGGGAAATATTATCATTTCAGGGCTTAAAGGTTAGTACTTCATGACTACATTGCCATGGCAGCAGTGAATTTCTGATTAATCTATGATTATTCCTGTATGGCTCTGCTTGGCTATGATTTTACAAAGCTAATGTCCGCACATGTTCCAGATGCTTAATTCCTGACTGACTGGCTGTCTGCGGTAGTGTTACCCAGAGTTTGGTGTTGCTGTTCTTCTGCAGGGCTCTCTGCAGTTGAGTGGAACTGTTCTTGTGTATCTTCACCTGCTGTAAGATGTTCTTGAGAGCTCAGAATTGAAATAATGACTCTCAAAATAATTCTTTTTGTCCGGAGATTTCCACCTTAAGGGTACAACAGTTTTATGATCTGCTCTTCCACTGAAATTTGTGTAATGTTTTAGTGTCTTGACGTATGTACACATAGCCCTTATGTAAATGAGATTTTCCCTTTTATTTTGAACTCAAATAAATAATTTTTTGCTAAATAGTGCCTGGTTGACTTACTCATCCTTGCTTTAGACTGCTGTGCCTTGATGGAAGCGTTTGATATGGCCATCATTAATAAATAATTGAATAATGCAAGAGTCATTAGACAAACTGAAAACTGAACTTAACCTTTCCACTTCAGTACAGCTTTCACATATTCTTTCTTATATTAATAAATTTTCTGTAGAAACTCTTCAGAAATTAAATTGTCATGACTGTCTAGGAGTTATGGCAGAGTCAAACGGCGCATCCAGCTTGGTGTGCTTGAAGTCATCTCTTATTGGAATCTGGGTTTGAATCTTTCAAATATTTGGCATTCTGTAAGCTTGAAAACATCTTTTGGAAGTAGTAGTTTAAGTTCCTAGTTTAGCTTAAATCTTTTCATTTTGAAGCCTTCTAATGTAACTTTAGTTTGAAGATCACATCACTAAAGAAGAAAAAGTGAAGTGCAATTTCCTGCCTTTTTCTTACCTTTTTGTAGTTACTGGAGAATTTACAGTAACTTAATCTTTAGTTGAGATGCATGATAAAAATACTGATTAATAAGCTCTATCTGACAAAGTTGTGTAGGTTTTTCTTATTTCCTTGGCATGCAGGCGTTTCTATAGAAGCATATCAGCACTAAAAATATGAAATGTTCTTCCTGGCAACTTATTCTGCAAGTATTTGCAGCGTGGCTCTTTCCAGCCCGTTATGTGTTAATGATGGTGCAGGGTTGAAACATTCCAATCATTCATACGCCTGTCCTCCCTTTCTCATTCGTGTTTCTCTGCTCCGTGTTTTTGCCTTATTTCTTTTGCTTTTTTGTGGTCAATTCAGTCAGTATAATAACGAAGACATTGCCTTTTTTTCCTTTAATAAAGAGTTATGTTAGAGATACACTATAACAGAGATAAGAGCTATTTATGTCCTAAACTATTGATTTTTAATTAATGTTGCCTGGGCTCATAAATGTTGGCAGAATTGCTAACAGCTTGTGGCATTTTTTTAATTCACATCTTCTTTTTTGGTATTTTGACAGTGTCATTCATATCTCATGAAAAAGTACCTCGTCAGGTTAAATGTGTTAAAACACCGAGCAAAAAAAAAAAAGAGAGAATGGAACATAGGGCTGCCTAGAAACCTTGATCCATTGCCAAAGTATTTAAACAATTTAGTGTTTTGGTTTTCTCGCTCCAAGCTGCTTCTCAAATCCCTTGCTAATTAATCCAGTTAATTCTTTGTAGACTAACTGTATGCAGGGCTTTTTCTTGTGCTTCTATCACTGAGAACCCTGTTTTGTTTGAAGCCAACCTAAGCTCTGCCATAAAGGTTGTAGTAATAAAGTCAGTATACTTGCAGATGTAAATACAGTGTTTGGAGCCTTTTTAAAGGGAGTTGTGTTTGTGTGTGTAACTTCTAATTTAATCTTTCATGTTTAAAAATTAAACATATATGCCGGTATAAAAAAAAGATGGAGAGAACTTTGTCACTAGTTTGATCACTTCAGGAAAGGCAGCAGAGCCTCTACGGAACAATTCCGACGTGAAGTATTAGTGTTGTGATGTTAAACAAGTCAGCAAGTGAATGACTGTAAGTGCTGTTCGTTTCTATGCTCCAAAGTGGGTGATTGGATATAAGGTAAATAAGAGAGTTTAGTGGGAAGGAGAGTTTTTTAGAAATGACCTGTTAATACTTTGCATTCTAATAAAGAGAATTCACTGGTGGTATGGATTCAGAATGGGAAGCAGCAGCCCAATTAGACATGGTATGAGGTAACAAGAGTATGTACTCCTCAAGGTGTGCTTGTCTGTGATAAAAGCAGCTGCAGCTCTTGAAATTAATTCTAGTTTTTCAGGTTTGTTGTGAACTGCTTCCCCTCATCACACCGCTTATCAGTGCGTGTGGCTGTGTGTGATAAGGCGTAGCTCTAGCTGTCAGTGATGCTTCTACCAAGCACTATGGGGAAAAAGGTCTCAAAATGTTCTACTCCTTCAGGAGCTCTCTGTTACTTTGAAAAGTTGCCCTCGAGGCCTTTATTGTTTATAGGACACAGCTTTCCCTCCTCGTCTGTGTAACACTAGATGTTCTTGTGAATCAGTGATGATGTGCAGATATTGGAGACTACACTTGTGCTGCCAGCTGGCCATAACAAGTTGCGCTCCTCGTCTCCTTAGCCATCCTCGGTGGATTTGCACGTCAACACAACACAAGTCATTGACCATCTGCACTTCAGCACCTGTGGATCAACCTGTGAAGAAAAGTTGTGCAAGTGGATTAAAGTTGCATTTTTAGGCTACCCTTGGAGTTGGTAGAGAAGGAAAAAAATTGTTTTCATAAATCTGCTGCTAAGGGTGGACAGGTTGAAAAGAATTGGTAGAGCTCTTGAATAAGTCTGAAAGTGTAGTTGGGAGTTTGTTGCCCGGTGAAGTTTGGCAAAGAAAAGAGTAAATTAGTGAAATTGCTGGTTTGATACATGCCCGATTTCCAGGGCTGGCTGTTAAGTGAATGTAACATGGTTATGAAATGTTCCTGCTCAGAATCAGACAAGTCCACTCTCAGGAGTGTGCTTGATAGGTGGATATGTGCTATCATACATCCTGGAAGTATCAAATATCTTAAAATGTTCCTATTGCATTTCTGTTTTGCAGTAACAAATCCTTTTGATACCCTTGCCTCTTCTACAGTAACAAAAATACTTGAAAATTTTAGTGAGGTGATAGATTTTCTGTCTAGTTGCACCAAATATCAGCAGGGTCCTCTTCATGTAAAACAAATTATTCTTGAAGCTGATAGTACAGCTTTAAATGTGCTAAGTTTACTTTCTCTGAGACCTCTTTGTTATAGTATCACAGATGGCAGAAGGTGAGCTTTGTTAATAGTAGCTGAAAGCGCTGCAGATATGAAGTAGGTCAGTCCTGCAAGTGTAAATATACCCACAATTCTCTCGCAGTGCTTGATGCTGTCCAGTTAATGAACTTTACTCGGAAAGAGAGAAGTCATTCTGAGTAGCTGAACACTCAGTGGTTTTCTTTTTCTTTCATCTCATGGTCATTAGCTACATGAGGTGTATTTTCCTACCTTAGGACCTCTTTCTCCTCTCCCCTTCTAAGTTTTGGATACCGTTCAAGCCGCTCAGCTTCTGTCATCAACACATCTGACTCCACAGGAAGTTTTTGCAGGACAGGATATTGAAAGCTTTTCCTGGGTTTACAAACTTTCCTCTCATGTAATGCTTCAGTTTGTCGGCTTTCACAAGACCTCGGTGGTTCTGCAGCCTTAGCTGTGACCAAGCTCTGATTGATTGATTTATTTATTTTAAAACTCGCTTTAGTGGCCATTAGGAGTTTTCTTTACTGCCTGGCTAGAATGGAGGGTACTACTGTGACTGATCAGTTGAGATGGGTGTGCTGTACTGTTCAAGCTGAAATAAAAAGGTGAAGATGAGTCCTGAAGGGTACAACGCTAGCTTATGAAGTATGTCAACAAAGTAATTATTGCTGTCTTTTATGTATGCACACCTTAAAATTTGAGTCACTTGGTGACCATCGAAACTCTTGGTCAGCCAGGATCACCTAATAGCATAGATTTCTGTAGCTGTAAATGCATTAAGCACGAAGCTCTAAGTGTGTGTACACTGCAGAAAGCACCGCCGTGGTATTACTCTTTCTGAGAATGTCTTCCCAAAATGCTGGCTAGGTCTGGCTGTCCCGTCTTGATAATGAAACATAAGTGAATGAGACCCACTGTATGATAACTGGATATCTTTTACTATACATTCCAAAAGGTACTTGTGTTAACATTTCCACTAAAGAAAGCAAGACAATTAAGAATGGGGTTTTCCGTTTCCTGTGTCACAATTTAACCTTTGATAGAATCAGGGTTGGTTTTTTTTCTGTTTCAATGACATCTGAATAATGAAAGCATCCTGAAATAAGTACAGATGCAGTAATAGAAATTTCGAAGGCGCCAAACCCCGAGATGGTTCTGAAGAGCTTGTTTTCGATAAAATCCTGTGTTGCACCTCCTAAGAGGTAGTGCCTGTGCAGGCCAGCCGGGTGGTGCGGTGTCCCTGGGAGCTGGCGGTACTCCTCGGAAGTGACGCGTGGTGACTTTGAAAACGGTTTGAGACTCAATATTGAGGGTATGAAAGTCAGGTCAGAGTTTTAAACATGAAAAAGTTACATAGCTTGAGGCTTAGAGCTCGGTGCGGGCTGTTGCTTGGTTAACAAGGAAGGTGTTCTCGGTGCGGTTCAGGCAGTTGCACAATTGCTGAAGAGTCAGGTTGGTTTTTTTCTGTAGTACGACACTTCAAGAACTCTCAGTCTGGCCAAACAATTTTGTTCCAAGTGCTTTTTGAGTCAGTCCAGGTGAAACCTGAAATGTCAGCCCACGTAACAGAGAATATATTTCTGCAGTACTTGTGTATTTGCCTAATAACGTGTCTATCTGAACTTACTGTGGCTGGTGAATTTTGGCAAGAGATTAAAAAATAAAAGTTAGCTGATTGTAAAGTGTTCTGTATGTATTCTCTAATACGTGGAAAATACACATGATTAGCACATTAAAATGGCCATAATGTCATTAAAACTAAAACAAAAAATGGTGAAAATAAAGCAGTTTGGAAAATGTTTGTAAAACTCAAAGTATTTTCTAGTCATGAAAAGCCTGGCAGCGTGTTGGAAAATACTATTTGTTTTCATTAGCAATTCCTTTAGGTTTTGTAATGTAGTTGATTGATTGCCATGGTCACATTGTGGTTTTACATGAGTTCCTTGTAATATACTATAGCTAAAAAGTGGTATCACATTAAAATGTTATTCCTGGCTTTCTCCAAAACAAGAAACAGAATTAAAAATTACCTGGTTGGCATAGGGAAGTAGAAAATGTGACATTATGTAAAACTTTATCTTAAAGTTAATGAAGGATTTTTTTGAATGAAGGTTCTTATTAATGTGATGATGTTAGGTAGGAATTAAGTTGACTATAAACCTTGATTTTATCAAATATGAATCTTTTACTTTTGCTGTAAAAAGCAAGCTTAGAGAAATTGTTTTGGGCTACAGATGCTTGAGCCTCCAGCAGCAGCAGTAATCTTTGGAGAGCAGATAGGCACATGTAAGCAGGTTGAAATACATGTCTTGTAAATATTAAAGAGGGTAACTGTTTCCTGTAAAAATGTCAAAACTCGAGTTGTATTGTTAAACTCTGGATGTTTCACTAACTCTGCATTAATTCTTGCTGCATGCATGCTATGTGTGCTGAAGGCCTGTTTACTTTTCTTCCTTTATTGCTTCTGAGACTTAAGAAAAACCTCATCTTGTAAATCCTACCCGGTGCGGTATTGACACTTCCAGGTTGTCACATTTAAATCACAGCATGAAATATTAGTTAACTGTTTCTTTCATATTTCCAGGACAAGGAGGGCTTGCCAGCTGCTGTTGAAGTGAAGAGGCTGTCACCAGGCAACTCTGCTGTCTCAAATAGAAATACAAAGAGGCAGGAGAGAGGCAAATTCAGTATTCATGGCCTCAGCACTTGAAACATCTCCCTATTAAATTTATAGATTGGTGAAAAGGTTACGAGAAAAAAATATACTGATCAAACACAAATTTAAAAAATCATTAAAACAAAAAGATAAATCTATTTAAAGTAGGTGTTCCTAGTCAGCTTCTATGTTTAAACTTTTTAATATAATTATTACAGGCAGCATGTAAAATGTTTCAAAACACTTCACATGTAATTTTGTAAGCCAGGCCTTGTGGATTTCTTGAAGTAGGATGTTACCTGGTTGTATTTTTTGCAAGTTTTACTGCTGTATAACTTGCTGACTAAAATTATGGGTGGGGGAAGAATTAAAAACGTCATCCATTCAAAATTTGCTCCTTGCAGAGCTCCTGGAGTTTGGCTTAGATTTCCAGGAATACTCAATTTCTGGGTTGGTTGAAGAACAGATGGTTATGAAGAGAAATATCCCCTTAAGTGCATAGTAAGCAAACTCAAAAGATTCATCAGCCGTGCTTTAATGCGGACTGGAGGTATCACCAAAGTAATTAACCATTGCATATAAAAGATCTGAAGACCTCAAATGAAGATGGGAGAAACATGTAACAAACAAGACTTGAAATAAGTACTTGTTTTGTCTTCTGGTTTTGATCTCTGTTATTTCAGCTTTAGCTCTGTCCTGTGCATCCCCTTTTTATAGTTCCGGCTTTTGTTATATCAGTATCATCAGTTTAAAAATTAATCTGGACTGAAGTTTTCTGCTGTTCTTTGTGAAGAAATAATTCAGAGTTTTCCAGTCCCTGAAGACACCTTACACTTTCTATTGTCTCCTTATTCTTACAGTTTAGAATGTTAGTAGAAAATAAATTATCTGTACTGCGGTACATCTTTTATTTCATCCATATCAAGAAATCAATTTTAAAAAATCAGGAGTTAAGGATTTAATGTAGAGGTGAGTCCCCAACTCTGTTTCATGCATTGAACAGTCTGTGCTTGCAACACAACTGTTTCACAGCTTCCACTGAAGGAGCTGGTGAAGTTTTGATTAAGCCTGGCGCTGTTCCGTATGAGAATCCAAGAGGGTAAATAGCAGCTGAAGATGGAACATGCCACTTTACTAAAGGGTCTCACTAGTCTGATGCGGAACTTTTCCAGTATCCTTTTCCTTATGTATCAGACCTTGACTCTGCAACATGCGTTTTCTCCAATCCTTTGCTTCTCGATCTACTCCTGTTAGAGCTTAGTGCTGTGGAGGAACTGGTCTTCTTCCTTGGGAGAGAGGTGACTGACCTCATTCTACAGAAGAGACATGAAATGAAACACAAACTGAACCTGCTCTGCTCTTTCTCTGGTTGTTCGCGTTACCATTTAGATCAGAGCTAACTTGAATGGGGTTTTGGGGGTTTTGTTTGTTTGTTTTGTTCTTAAATTCTCCATCATTTGTTTATTTCCTGATACTTCAGCTCTTCAAATGCTGTTGAAATCAACAGATTCTCACCTAGTTGTAAGGTGTCAGAGGAAGCTGGAAATACCATTCTTAACTTTACTGATTTTTCTGTACTGGAATGTCCGTGTGATGCTAAATACCTTTTAAATGGCAAACTGGGCAGTTCCTCAACTTGCCATGACACCAAATGACTGCTCAGGAGTTGCTAAGAGGAAACTAATGTAGTCTTGTCTTTCTGCAAAAGGCCATGAATATTTTTCCTGTCTCACAAGCGTGGTTTCTCTTTTTTGCATTTGTTGTACTTCAGTTTTTTAAAAGGATTGTAAAATGAATTTGACTGAGACCCCTTTAAATGGAAAGTTGGTTTGGATGCTAGAAGCAGTGCAAGCCTCATATTTAAGGTTTACTCGGAATGGGTCATGCATGAAGCTGCTGACGGACCAACGTGTGCACTGGAAAACAGATGTGAGGAGGTGGCTTAGGAACCCACCAATGTAAGGGCAGCTCTGGCAAGTCTTGTTAGGGCCAGTAGGTCTCCATAGCTCTTTATTCTGGAGAGCTATACATATCCTCAAGTAAAAATCCACGAGGAGGTTGTAGCTTAACTTGCTTTATTTTGGAAGGACTTTTGAGAAATATATACATAAGATATCGAACCCTGCCTAGAAAAGTTTTGATCCTTACTACCCCTCTGGCTCTGGATGTGTTAATAATAGAAAAACTATCATGGAAATCAGTGATTTGCTTAATCTGTTCTGGTTTTCAGTCTTCCCTGTTTTCTATGATGTATATTTTATGTTGCGTTTGCTCTCAGTCTTTCCTGCTTTTGGATCATTTTACTGAACTCTGAACAGCATTTTGTGAGCTGCAAACCTCCTATTCTGTTTCTAGATTGAACTGTTGTGAACAGTGTTTTCGTGTTACCAGTGAGGGTTTTGGCACTTGCAGGGCAGACTTCCAAACGTTCTGTTAGGAGAGAGAGGCAGAATTGCAAGTCTGGTTTTTATGGTGTTGATGCTGATGGAGTCGTTTGAACAGCAGCTGATGCATCTAGTACTTGGGGACTCACTCAACTGGCGATTGTGCATCACGCACGAAGACTTCAGTAGCTGAGCCTGATAGCTCAGGGTCCACTTGCCTATGCCTGTCACGAAGATGTGGACTACAGCCTAGAAATGGAATGTTTGTTTGCAGCGGGATCTGCTGGGAGAATCGTTTCATTGTGTGCTATTCTCGTGTGGGTTGTGTTTGTGAATATTGAACCTGCTGTGTATGCTTACAATGCATGTTCATGTTTTGGGGTAACTCCGGTTGCCAGCGTTGTGGTGCTGGCAGAGGTTTTTTGTGTTTTGTTCTGTTTCTTAAATACAGTTTAAGACGTGCATAGAATTTTCTTTTACGCTCTGTTTTTCTGACTTGTGTACTTCTAGAATAAGGAGCACTTTAAGAAGAAAGTCTTAAAGGTTCACATCCAGAAAAATGTCATTTTTATTCTATATGTATTTTCTGCCAGAACTTGCTCTGAGGTTTCTTGCATGTCTTCTTTTTGTGTAAGTTTTTCCTCTCCTGCATTCCCCCCACCCCTTTTTCCCTCCTCCCTCTTCGTCCCCCACTCTGAGATGTTATCTGCACGCAAAGTCTGCAGCAGTTTAGGGGCAAGCAGAAGTGTTCGGCTGGACTGAATACAGGACATCAAGGAGTTTACAGAGGTTTGGAAAGAAGTTTACATTACTTTTTAGTTGTGCTGCGTAAGTTCTGTAATGCATAGTGGATGCTGAAATTCAAGTTGCTCGAGATGGAATTACGTTTCATTCTAGGATTGCAGCTGTAAAGACCATAAAGAAGGGAATGAGCTAAATAATTTAGTGGGGAAAAAGTGAAATAGTTCTCGTTGTATTTTTTTCTATTTAAGATTAGTATATTTGAATGATTTGTAGCCAGTATGGATTAAAGTGGCTGACTTATCAGAAGAAGCAGGTTAATATGTACTTGTGTGGTTAACTCTGGGAAATATTTTCTAATGATTTTTTTTTTAAGAGCTCCTCTGTTTTTATAATTTCCATACACTTCAAATACAGGCTGGTTTGAGTTGTGCTATTTTTAGAAGTAATCAAGTATGCCTCTTTTAAAAGCAAAACTCTGCACTTTATGATGTAAGCAAAGTTGAGAGTAAAAGAGCAGCATAGTTACACTAATATGCCATTGTAGCATGTTCCCATCCTGTCATCTGGAAAATTAAATCAGGTTACAGCATGGATTAACATCTAGACTTGTGAGGAGGCGAAGGTAGTGTCTTAAATGCCATGAAATTGAACAATGGGATTATACAGTTCACAGCTAATTTCAATATTCTTCTGTATTTGGCTTTTTGTTGAACAAGATTCCATAGGCAGAGGCAGTAATAGGTTTTAGAACTTGGAAACATTCACATATTTACTTAACCATATTCAGGTTCTTACTGCTAGTGTTTTATCAGGATGATGTTCTACATAATGCGCATAGATGTACAGATGTGAGGTAGTATCCCTACCATTAGAGGGAAAAACTAAAGATTATTAGCAGGGAAAACTGTATCCACCTGGCATGGAATGGGTGGTTTGTGTTTGCTGATGCTCTTATAAATGCATGGCAAAGAATCAAAATGCTACTGTGAGAGTGCACCAAAGTTTTACTCTTCTATTACTGAGAAATAACATTGTCTTTTCTTACCCCTTTCCAAAACAAAAAATATGTTCAGTTACAAGAATTTCACATATTATTCATGTGAGAATTGATTCAATAGTTTCCCTCACAAAATAGTTGCAAAGGAACCGCTTCAAAAATAACCATGTGTCCTGGTTCGTACGTGGTTTTCCGGACTGGTCCCCCCGGAACAGGGCACCCCTCGTGTGTAATGAGGGCTGGTGGATCTCCAGGTCTCCGGCCAGCCCAGATTTCATGGGCAGCAGCTGCTCTGTGTGGAGCTGGATCTGCTGGGAAGAGGGCTTGCGATGGTGTGCATCAGGGTGGTAAATGAACCCACTCTGACTTCAGTGAAGTCACTTGTGAGTCTTTGGACATTCATATGACATGCCATTGGTTTAAAAGCTTTTTAAACCTGAGCGTAAACACTAGGAATAAAATTGTTTACTTTTTCTGTAGTACCAACAGTTTTAATTTAAATTTATGATATATAGGTATTGCATTGCGCTTGCGTCAGTATGAGAAGGGGATGTTGTGGAGCAGAGGGTGTATTTTAGCTTTATTTTGGAATGATGTTGTTTGTACACTTTCTATTTTGCACTTGTAACTTACAGTTCCCAGCGTTGTATTTCAATATACTCCTCATATCAATAAACGATTCCTTTCCACAGAAGTTTGTCAGCACTTGCTTCAGGCAGAAACTGTGTGGATCCTGTCATCTTTTGTGAGCTGAATCTACAAAATCAGATGCTACCTTCAAGGTGCAAGTTCGACCTGTAGCACAATTTGAGTGAATGTTTTTGGGTTTGGGAAAAGTTTAGTTTGAGAAGCAGCTCCATAATCCATGTGAATTTTTTTTTCCTTCTGTTGTTAACTTTCCCTTTGTCATTGCTGTGCGATGTCTCCTTTCACTGCCCTCAGCTGAGCTTTTAGTCCTTTCTAACTAGAGATGACTGGTGCGCTGGAAACCTTCCGGCTCTGTACGTAGAGGTTGGGTAGGATCTCAGCCTGTCTCTTCCTTGTTCTGATGTTAGCAAATAGATTCCACTCTCCTGAACTTGAAAAAAGTATTTTATGTCTGTTTACTTTGCTTATGGAGTATTAAAGTAGAAAAGCATTTGAGCATCATTTCATTAGAGAGCTTAATGAAGTGCTTGGAGTAGCAGTGCTCCCTGTGTTTTGAGTTGTGGAGGGTTTCTGTTGGCACGCAGCGTGCCAAACAAAGCTAGTGGTAGTAAAAGTGTTGGAAGTTTTCAAGTTGCTTTAGTTCTCTAGGCAGACCTGACAGTCAGTTACATTCATGTCTTCCCCAGGTATTTCACATGAGTCACGTGAACTTTACCGATACTGGTGGTGTTGATTAAAGCTGGATCCTGGCTGAGCTACCCTCTGGTATTCCTCTGTTTGTGTGACCACTTTCACCTCTTCAGAGTAATGTTGTCCTATCAAGACACTCCCTGATAAAGGTCCCTCCCCATCTTTCCTGTGGACCCCCTTTAGGTGCTGGAAGGCTGCTCTAAGGTCCTCCCAGAGCCTTTCACTTCTCTGGGCTGAGAACCTCCACTCTCTCAGCCTGTCTCAAGCAGGTCCATGCCCTTCTTATGTTGGGGGTCCTGAGCTGAACATGGTACTGCGGAGGGGTCTCCCCAGAGCAGAGCAGAGGGGCAGGATCCCCTCCCTGCCCTGCTGCCCGTGCTGCTGGGGATGCAGCCCAGGAGGATGCTGGCTTCTAGGCTACAAGCACACGTTGCTGGGACATGTTCAGCATCTCCTCAGCCAGCACCCTCAAGTCCTCCTCCGCAGGGCTGCTTTCGATCCACTCATCCCTCAGCCTGTATTTGTGCTTGGGATTACTCTGATCCTGGTGCAGGACCTTGCACTTGGCCTTGTTGAACTTCATTAAGTTTACATGGGCCAACCTCTCAAGCCTGTCCAGGTCCTTCTGGATGGCTTCTGTCCCTCCAGCTTGTTGACCATGCCACTCAGAGATGAGGACAAGGGAAATCTTTTGGTTTGTCGCAAGTTAATTTGTTTTGACTTCCCTGTGTTAGGGACGCTTATGGAACAGGAAGCATATTTTCTGTTCATGTTACTCCGTGTTTTGTGGCCACTGCTCACCCTTATTTCTTGATGGCACATATGTTTTTGAGAGGCAGGAAAAAAAATCCAGTTTTCTGTAAGAATGAACATATTTAAGTAAAAACTCTGAATGAAAACTGATGTATATAGACAAAGGTATAATGAAAACCAAGAGAGACAAACAAAAAAAAGTCCTTGACTGTGATTTTGAAGTTGTGTTTTGTTTCACTTCAATAAGAAGGGTTTATAAGGTGACCTCCGAGACAATAAAACCACCAGCAGCTATTTATTTGCCCATGATAGGTTTCAGCTACCAACGCCCATGAGTGATCTTGGTATCTTGCAACGTGATGCCCAATGCACCAACTCCTGGACGGGGATCTGGCCAGGAGCTTTCAGGGTTTGCATAAATGCTGTCAGATAGGTTCCTCTAGGCCTTCCTTTGTGCCAGTGAGCTCCTGAAACACAAAACGGCTTTCAGGATGCTAAGAAAACAGGAAAAATGCACACAGACACTCACACAACTACTTTGTACAACTAACCCGTTTTGTTGTTTTTTTAAAGAGTGGAGAATGTGGATTGTGATCTATGGAGGAATATGTTTAGAGCAAAACCGCTATGGATTTCTGTGCCAATGTAATTCCTCATTTCCTTAAAATCTGGTAGATGATTAAAAGAGTGTGTGTCAGTCGGTGTGTATGTGTTCATATTAAGGTTGAGAGCAACGGGTCAATGGAAGTGGCGGTGGGGAATGTCAGTATGGTGTTCCAGGCACCGTTACAGGTTTCTTCAGCAATCTTATGTGTTTAGATTTACAGATTTATTTCTTTCATTGATCTGTGTTTTCTCTGAAATCCTGGAAGTTTAGCCTCAAATAATTAATTTTAAACATATTTAAGAATATGCATCATAATAGATGTTGCGTAGTTTCATCTTGCCATCGACGCTGTGTTTGCTTTGGTGACATGTGGGACTGTATTGTCCTGTTAGTTGTGTCTAAAGGACTGTTCATGTGAGTTCTGTTTGCTTCTCTTTGCATGTTTGGACACTTTGCTTAGCGCACTTACCTACACATGGATTTAAGACATGGATTTAAGACTTTTTACCTGCACATGCGTTTAAGGAGTTTCAAACTAAGGCATAGAAAGGTCATCCCATTTCTGCTTTGTTGTGTTAATGTAGAGGAGTTCACTCCTGTGCGCATGTATGGGGTGTGTAGTTGTATGTGTGAAATGGTGAAATGTTGAAACCAAGCATCTGATTGTCTGGAAAAGGTTCAGATGGAAAGTTTGTTCACGTAGAGTCTTGCTGTATTTCTGATGCGAAACTAATACACCTTAATAAAAAGTTTGTATCTGCTACCAATTCAATCACCCATCAATGCATTACTAAGGTAAACTTTGCCAGTGTGAAATCTTGGGCGGGACTATTCTGAAACGGAGCGTGTGGTGCCTTTTCCTGAAGCCTTAGATACGGGGCAGTGGAGCAGTAACGGAGCGTGCAACTTGTTCTCTATGGAATGAGCAGAATTTGGGGAAACTGTATTCACACGTGGGATACCGGTTGATTTTATTGTGTGCTATACTTTATTTTGAACTCTTGTGTGATTGTTGTGTGGTTTGTTTTTTTGGTTTTTGTAATTAAAAAAAAATTCTTTGTAGAATGGAATCTGGCCTTCTCAGCCGTATTCCTTTGAAAACTGGATGGCTTTGAAGAGTTTGGTTTTAAATAGGTTGTCGTATAAATAATTTCAATCATGATATTCTCTTGTTTTATGAACATCTCTAATTAAATTTAAGATAACTTCTTAGGGAGTAGTACCATATTTATTCTGACAGCCAGAGGAATAAGGAGGTTGCATCTGTCTTGAATGCTTGCTAATCTGAAGCATTTAACATTCCTTCTCCTGATGACAGAGGTTTCAGGGCTCTGTTAATTGCCTCTTTCAAATTCTGAATAAATATTTTTGTTTTCTAGGGAGCATACCTTAGTATTAATATAAAGTAATTTTGAGAGATTTGTAATCTGGTGTTGCTAAAAACTATCTTTGGAGCTTAATCAGTGCCGTGCCCGTAGCTGGCAAACTAGCTGTCTGATTAAACCCAGGATCCGAGTGCACTTGGAACCATTTTCTGGTGACAAGCCTTTGGCAAATTGCAGCCAGACAGATACTGCACAAGGTAACAGCCTAAAGTTCAGTGTAGCACTGGGACATCTCTTAAAAATATTTTATATAAAAATACATATTTACGTATACACGTGTATATATGCATGTATAAATATGTACACATAGACTTTTCAGGTTGCCTGTGTTTTGTGTATGTTTTATATACAGTTTTTGTCTGTCTGGAGGAGGGTAAAGGGAGAGCCTTGAAAAGTCCTTCCCTGCTCTTATCAACATAGCAGCCTCAGCTGCCCTCCTTGGATCCCCTGCCAGGGTTGCTATCATCTTCTGATCAAATATTAATGTGTGATTCTCTGCTTGCTCACTAATCCAAAGCCAATTAATATTATCTGTCAATTATTTACAGATCCTGAGGTGCGGAGGCAATTCCCAGAGGGCTACAGTGACCAGGTTTGGAATGCGTAATTAATTTTTTACATGACAAAATTTATTTCAGGGTTGTTCAACATATTATTGCTGCTCTTTTTACTGAAAGAGATAAATGCATTCTTAGAAAGAAAAAGAAGCTGTAATTAGGAGCAGAAGGATAAAAACATTTTTACATTTAAAGCAGAAAGTGGAAGAATTTTGGATCTCATAAGATTGCTTTACAATCTGGTTTTTACAAGCGAACATGAGAGTGGGAAGGAAAATTGATTAATAAAATTCACTTTTTGCCTTTAGGTGCCACAGCCTGCAGTTCATTTGGCAGTCCTTGCTTCATTGTCTGAAAGGTTTATAGCTATATTTAACTGGGCACCTGGCACTACAGTACATTTTTAAAATTCTTGCCTGATCATGCAGTCTCTAGCCTGTTTCAAAGAGATGGTATAAAACCACGAAGGTGCAGGTAGAACACACAGGTATTTATCATTTAGTTCCTACACAGATTGAGTCTGGAATTTTTCACAGCATCTCTAGCTGACTTTGAATTTAACAACTTCAAGTTACCTTGTATTTTACCGTGTCTCATTAGAAGTGGATTGGGGCAGGGGTCAGGGGTTAGGGAGAGGGGATTATTGCTGTGGTGTCTATAAGGACTCCTGGAGTTAATGCGCTGTTATTGTTTGTCAGCGTTCAGGGTAAGGGCTGCATCTGGGCCTTGAGTGCAACCTGATTTCTTGCACCTTTAGTTCTGGGAAGTGCTGAAGTTACGGCATTGTATAACTATTTAATATAACAATAAATTTTGCCTCTGTGAGTCTCTGATATTGAGTTAGGGTCAGCAGAGCTATTTCATTTCAGATCCTTTCCCTATAATTACGTTTCCACGCGATATGAAATTCAGTGGAATTTAGACTAAAGCGTTTAACAAATTGTTAGGTGCAATAGCTCATCATGGCCAGAACCAGCATTTTCAGATTTGGCTGTCATCGCTCTATGCGGTGGGACCTTGACCAGGGCTTCGGGCTGCTTTTGTAGTAGTAGTAATAATTTTTTTTTTTTTTTTTTCCCCAAGCAACTATTCAACTACCTGCAGTCTTTTCACTGTAGTGTATTATTAGGTCTTCCTTTACACATGAAGTATAGCATGGAACGAAACTTTTTGGGGCACTGCGTCCTCAGTGCCACTGTTGGTCTGTAATTTGTGAATTAGTAGATCCTAAATTTAGTATTTCCATGACAGGCTACTTCTAGCACATTATAGCATGTCAGGTTCGTCATGTGTGTCCTGGTGGTCCTTCAGAGCTGGTACAGTCAGTTGTGCCCCTGATCAAGGGTATTACAGGAGAGTCTTGTAGATGAAATTTGCTTTACAAAATTCTTAGCGGTCCTCTTCCTTCTGCTGCTGATGATTAGACTTGTATAATATTGTTATGAATATGCAAGACTGAATCAAACTCAGAGGAGCTACAGGCTCATATATAATTCTTAAGATGTATGCCCCGTTATAGCCAGAATTTCCATTCTCTGATGTCAGACCCCACAACATACACAGTGGTGGGGATGGGATGGATTTTAAAGTCATCCAATATTTTGCACATGCAAACTTACAGGGGAAGCAAAAGGAGGCTAAACTTCTCAGCCTCAGAGTAGGGTTAAAAGACATTTTCCCTCTTGATTCATAGAAAGAATACTTTCTGTGCTAACAGTGGCTATGCATTCTTTAAGAAGAGAATATGTCCAGAGTTGACAGATTTAGATTTGAAAAATCACTTGTGAATATTCAAGTATGTCAGAAAGAAAAAAAAAAAAACAAACCAAACATAGGAAGGAAGAGCTACATCCATGTTTTTCCTGATTAATCTAGAGTGCTGAGAAATGTATCAGCTGCAAATCAGACAAGTAGGTTTATTTCTTAAAACTTCTGTTTTATTATCTTTTTTGGAAGAAAAAAATTTTAGAAATGCTAAGTCACTGTAGGTAAAGATACACCCTCTGAACCCCTCAGTCTTTCTGCGTGTGCTCTGTATGCAAAGGAGAGATAGGAGATGCATGCTAGTGCAGGCAAAAATTGTGTCTAGCAATCAAACATTTATGATTTAATCCAGAAGGAATATTTGAGTTAAATCAACACAAGGTAAAGCACTTATTAGTAAGGAAAAAAAAAAGGGAGGGGGGAAAAAAACACCTCAAGTTTTTTTTTTTTATTCATCTAAACTATCAGTGCTTGTTTTTACATACACTGTATTTCCCATGTACCAGCACATCTGATCAGAGACCCTCGCTGCTGCTAGATGTTTTATTCTGTGTGTTCTTTGTACCTTACAGTAAAAGAATCTGTCACAAATTATTGTGCCTCACTGCTTTAGAAACTGAGAAAAAAGGGAGGTTAGATTGACATCTGTGAGTGAATAATGATGACCAGCCTTTTGGCTCCCCTTGAGCCACAAAGCCAGCATTGCCTTTAGAGAGGAAAAAGGAGTAAGAAGAAAGGGGAGGGATAAAAGAGAGTTACAAATCTGTGGTCCCGGAGATGTATTACTGTTGGGCCAGTTGTCTGCGTGGTATGATAATCCATTTTGATCTTCTGTCTTAATTGTCTGCTAAAGACAAATGGGCAGTAAAAGTTCATCAGTTTCATCTTTTGCTTCTCATTTAGAGACAGAATAAATGATCCATCGCTGCAGAAGAAACCTTTCTTTCTGACACGGAAGTAATGCAGACCCAACACGTTTTATTAAAATATTTCTCCCTCATTATTTCAGTCCTCTCAGCTCTGATAGATGTTACTGTTTCATGAAAAATGTAATCTGAAATGTAAATAAGGGGTTTGATACAAAGTAAGGAAGTAATGAGCAGGCTAGCCACATTGCAGGAATTTTGATTGTAATTACTGACAAAGTGAATTCTGCGTGTCCTGATTTTTTGCCCTCAAGTTGTCTTTGACACGTTCAGACCACAATGACATCTACGATTTAAATCTGTTAAATAACTGTATAACGGAATATTTTATAGGAAATGTCATAGACAAGGTATCTTAGGAGCCTTACTAAGGAAAGGAAATGCTAATGATTGCTTCAGGGCACTTGAAATGGTTAAAACTAGGGGGCTTTTTTGAATGGCAGGAGGGGGACTGAAGTGTTTTCAGATACATTTAAAAATATAAAAGCATATTAACTTGTTGAGGTGTTTGATAATACCTTTTTAAGAATTAAATGTGTATTTATGTATATGTGCTTGTACCTAAGGTGAAATATAGTAATTGTTGGCATTGTAAGCAACAGTTCTTCAATGCTAGCTTTTTAGCAATGGTCTGAGAATGTAAAACAGATGAGAACTCTTAGTTATTCTTCTTAAAACACAGTCACCGTAGGTAGAAGTATCCGTCAGTGGTCTGGCAGAGCAATGCTTGTGTATTACTACATTTTCTGCTTTGGGTTCTTAGTAAAGCTATAGTAATGAAGTTCATCTTTTTTGTGGGTGAAATCCTGCGCTGTTGGAAGATTACAGATACCAAACTATGGCCACTTTACCCTTATCACTGTATGAATTTTGTCTGTCTGCTGTTTTGAAGGTTAATGTCAAGATTAATAGTTATCCTGGGCTAATTAATTTTAATACAAGGAAGTTTGTTGTGAAGATACGAACTTCTATCAGGATATTTCAGAAATATTTGATGTATAAATATATAGAATCAGAAAACAGTCAAATAATCAGTGGAAGGTGTAGCAGGAATTACACCATTTTGTAAAATGCAATATATTTTTAAAATGGCTTTTTGAGTAGCGCATCATTTGGTTCCTTAGTGTTTTAATCTTTATAGCTCATCTGGAAGGGAAGGAAAATATAATGTGGTGATAGTTCCCGTTTGTGAGCTGCTCGGAGTGGGTATGATGACTTGTCTATAATTTGATGAACTATTGTACGTATCAGCTAATTACTACGCGAACAACTGAGGTATGCATGCTTGCAAGCTGGTACTTATGCAGATTGCTACTTCTATTCTGCTGGTAATTTTTCTTTCCACTGGCATTGAAACAGTTTATAATGAAACCAACGATCTTTATACATTTATAGAAACGATAAAACTTTTATGGCAGTCTTTATATAGAAACTAATGGTCTTTCTTATACAAAGTCTATGAGCATTACAGAAACATTGCACAGAGGGAAAAATAAAAAGCACCCTTTCTTTGTGTCGTTGTAAGAGTTGTGCAGTTGGAGAGTATTTACACAGTGCTGGCCATAAATGGAGCATAAACCCCGCTATCCTGCCAAATCTCTGTGTGCTAAGAAGACTTAGTTGCTTGAACAGGGATGATTATAATCCAATTTGATATTTCTGAATTGCACATGGTGTTCTTAGTATAAAGTTTTTTGCCTGACAGGTTGCATGCACCATAAAACCTGTCTTAAGAGTAGGTGAAAATAATGGCTATCGTATCAAAAGTACATGTAGTTGGATTGGAAAGATTGAGTAATTAGTCATTCAGAAAAATCTAGAGAAGTGGTTATAGTGTTCTGAAAGCCACTTTGTAGTAAAACCAGGGCAGTGTAAATATATGAAGTATTTTATACTCCCTTCTGAAGCATTTAATACTCTTGGTTTGTATGGAGCTATCTCGTACAGGGGAGTCTTTTTAAGTGAAAGCTTAATAAAACTTAATGTAGGATAGTTACAAATATTTCCCTTGTACAGTGACCGCTATTGACTAGGTGGTGGGAAAGCAGCGTGAATGGAAAGCTTTGTGTGGGGTAGGCGAGGAGCCCGCGCGACCTGTGAGGAGATCCCCTTGTACCTGCTGTGCAGATAGTGCCGCTGCTGTTCGCTGCCCTGGAGACGACTCACCCTGTGAGGACAAAGCTGGGCTCTTTGGTTCGAGTCCTCGGAGACATTGGACAGGACGAAACCATGGGCTTTGACTATTGAACTGAGCATTTTCTGAATTCAGAGGATTTTTCTGGATCAGATGCGTAATCTTTAATGTGGGAAAGCGAAGAAAATACATATTCCTTGTTTGTCTTATTCTGTCATTCTTGTTGTATGCTACAAGTTGGTTTCTCATTACCTTTTCATTAGGCAAATAAGTTGAGAGGTCAGTTTTTCTTATGTCTTTCTATTTGTGCTTTTTATGTGCTTCTCTACTATAATTTGTATAAAAAATTGAGAACCTTTTCAAATCTAAAGCCTTTGTGTATGTAGTAGGGTATACTATCCTCGTTCCAAGTGCATTACAAGGCATTTGTGCTAGATGGAATTGCAAACCTTGAGAAATACATGGTGAAGGTGATACGGATCTTAATGGAACCTTTGACATCAGCTGTTCGTGCATGTTCAATTTTGGAACTAAAGTTAGCAAATCTAAGGATTATAGTAGCTAAGTATTTCTATGATGAGAGAATTCAGCCAGAGTATTTATTTAACAGCCCAATAGAATAGCTGTTCTTAGTAACCCATCAGAGCTGGACAGGATTTCACACAGCATCGTAGCGTTCCAGGTTCCTTTATTATTTTGTGTTTTTATTTTACTACTACACGGTGATGGGCTGCAAAACTCATTGCAGTGGATTTGTGCAGAGCAAAATAGCGAGTCACACTTTGTAAGTACCCCTGAAAAAAGTTAGTCCTGAAGTCTAAGGCATGCTGGGTGAGGAAGGACTCAACATGAGTCTAAGTAGCTCCTCCATTTGTTCCTGTCCATGCGAGAGCTGAGGTGGAGATGCTGTTTTCCCTGTTTGTTGCATCATTGATAACATTAGTCAAATGTTTTTCCAGTCGGGATATCTGTGTTTCAGAAGGCACATGGAAGGACAGGAGTGGGAAAAGTGCAGAAAATAAGTATTAATTAACTGCCAGTTGGCCTTCTGAAGGAGCCCAGGAGGTGACTTTGGCCTGAGAGTACCTGAGAAGAGAGTCCAATGCTAAAGTCTGTGGTGAAAGCCACGTCAAAAGCCAGCATCCAGAAGTTAGGAAACTCCTGAATAGAAATAGAGGAATAACTGGGCTCAAGTGTGAGGAAATGCAGGTCAAGCCACCTTTCATGTTCTTTCATGTAAAATTTCAATCAGTATTGGAGGTTTAATAAACACAATTTGATTTCACCACAAATTGTTCAGCTGAGTGCAGATATTACTGGATCCGATTGTATGGCCTTTGTTATGCAAGGGGTCAGACTAGATGATCATAATGGTCCCTTCTGGCCTTAAAAATCTGTGAATATATGAATAATTAAAAACCTGTCCTGCCAACCCTTATTCATAGAGGTAGTCCTATTGAAATCCTGGGGGACTACTCGTGTGAGCAAAGGTTGTGGGATCAGGCCTGAAGTGAGTGATCGTTATCGCTTATGTTTAAATGTATTGATAAAACTAGAAAATATTCACTTCAGGTAAAGACGGGTTTCTTTAAAAGGACAGATACTTATGCAGTAATGTTCTGCTTTGGGTTGTTGGGCCAGTCAGTTAAACAACAACTCAGCTGATTAGAGATCACTTCTGAATCGAGTTTAGTGGGATGCCTTGCTTACCTAGCTCAAAAATCTGAGTTGCTGATGGCTAAGATTGGTTTTGAGACCGTGCTACTGAATAAGCATCGACAGTACTGTGTCTTGCAGCTTTTTTCCCCCTTTAAGATGTCTTCTATTGCTTCTTTCATGTAACTATTTTAACAAAGTAATGAGAACATTTGTTTTGTAGCTCCTGAAGTAGTCATGAATACTTCAAAGTTTCCTGAGCATGTGGAGGAGGAAACAGTTCTTGGGATTCTTTCTCTTGCAGGTTGTCTGCCCATACCTCAGTGCATAGATAACATTAAAAAAAATGTGATAAAGAAGCTAAAGCTTCACTGAAGGTGCTGTAAAGACAAAAAACAAGTGGGAAATAGAATTACTAGTTTTTTATTTGGAAAGCATCCTGTGGCATGTGAAAGAGCATCAGATCAGACAGAAGAGCTTGTGCTTTGTTCTTTAAATGGATCATCTTGAGTTCTTGCAGCCAGGTGCTGGTGCCTGTAGATGGCACGAAAGGGAGTTCTAGAGGATTGCTGTCCCTTGGCTTGCCTTGATCTCCAAGGTGCCAGGAGATTTCCATGACTTATTCTTGACAGCAAAGGGACTTCCAAGGGTTTGGGTTTGGGGTGGTTTGTAGCTTTGTTTCTTCTGAACAAGAGAGCCTTGCTCGTAATCTATCTGCTCTCTTCAGGAGGAGGGATTTGATATTCAAGTACCATTTCTTAGAGAAGGCAGATAGTGTGTTTTGTTGTTGTTGTTTTGGTTTTTTTTTACTTCAGTAATAACAAGTATTGTGTCATAGTTGTCTGCTGGGTTACCAGACCCCTGTGCCTCTGCAGATTAAAGAGCAGGGCTGGAGTGCTCTGTAGAACACATAGGGTGGGAAAGCCGGTGAACGTGTGAGTGCTGAGTGGCCGAGGTACGGAATTCCACATTTGCTATAACACAGCCAAGGAGTAGGATGTGTGCTCTGGAAGGTGTCTTAGTCCTTTACTACCTTAACTGTGAAAGAAACCAATAAAAGCGTGTATAACTGGACTTTTAGATTTTTACATATTTTAATTCTGTTGCACTCCATTTTCTCATAGCCATCATCATGAGGTCTATGTTGGTGGATTTGCTACGGGATTTAGTATCATTTTTGAATAATCTCCCAAGTAGTACAAAGCATTTAGATTGCATGATGCCTTATTTGAATTTCCCAAATTATTTTGCATGCATTATTATTTGCTTTTTTAAAAAATTATTTTTTAAAGGAATGATTGGAAAGTAGCCTGAAAGAAAGGATTTTTTTTTTTGGTGATTGATAGATGACATTAACTGATATTCTTATACTCAAATTTTCACATCTGGGCACCAGGATAGAACTGGTAGCATATTATAGAAAAAAAAATGGAAATTATTTTGTGTCAACCTGGGGAAGTCCAAGTTCTTAGCTTCATACTTGGAAAACTTAACTTTCTAAGCTCACTCATCTGTGTACGTGCCAGCTGTCTTTTCTTCAAATGAAAACTGCTTTCCACGGCTCCTGTTTTTATAGCTTTCAGGTTTTTGATTACTGTTCTCTCTAGCGTATTCTTGTATTTGGGAAGTTAAAAGTTGTGATAATACTGATAAAATGGAAAAGCTGTATCCTCTTATAACCTTCACTTATCTAAGGTGCTCACTGACTCCATCTCATCTCAGCAAAGTTTAATGTTAGAAAAGTTCTTCTTTCCCTGGGGGCATCAGTGTCCTCATATCATCATTTTCTCCTTCCTTTTCCTTTAGAGAATTCTCAAATAGGTATGATGTGAATGTGAGTCAAGGAACAGGGACTCCCACGTTTTTAAGATCAGGCAGCTGTTGCCCCCTTTGGGATAGTTGGTTACTTCTGTTCTGTTTCCTCAGCTGCAAAACGTAGGTAACGCCCGTGTAACGGAGTTGTTCAGTAACTTCCTTAGCCATGAGCTTTACAGCTCTTCCGCAGCGACATCTTCCTCTCTCCAGCAGTGAGGAGCATCTTGGCCAGAGCACTTAGAAGACTTTTGTGGGAAGGCAAATCCATGAATTATATCAGTTCTTGGCATTTGATCACACTCTACTAGGGATATCCACGGCGTTTTTCTTAGCAGTCATATTTAATTTCTGAGTAACAACTCCAGAAGTGTTCTTCCATTTTCTTGGAAGTACAATAGCATGGTGCAATGGTTTTTCTCTTTGCTTCTCGGGCATGGTGTGTTTTGTGCAGTTGTTGGTTAGGATTCCCGATCTGTAGTTTATTTCCTGCTAAGGACGCTGCTAACGGAGAATTTCTGATATGGGATACTAATTGAATTCAGTACACACTCTAATATTCTCTCTGGTAAGCAGTGCAGGGAGAAATTGGGAGTCTAATGTTACTCTCGCACGCTTTTTAATGCTTTGAATTTCTAGAAAAGATCCTGTCAGTGAAATGACTTAATTTTACAGCGAGAGGTGGTAGTATTTCTCTCACATGGAAATGGCAGAAAAGGGACACTGAAGTCCTCCTCTGCACAGAGGCAGAGAAGTTGGTGCTGGCAGATACTTACCTCTGCCTCTGAACCATAAAATTCTGCCATTGTCTTTATTTAAACTGTTTTCAACATTGCAGATTTGTTCCCGTCCTTTTTCTCAGGCAAAGTGCAGGAGTTATTTTGAATATTTACTATTCGTTGAACTAAGTTTTTGTTTGTTTCTTTGGGGGATTTTTGCTGATTGTTTATTTATAACACCCTAGTGATTAATTTTTCCTTTAAATTAGTTTCCTGTCTGTTGTGCCTGGATGCTGGGGAAGTATGTGTGAAGAATTGCACCCGGCTAGAAGAGGCTGCAATCTTTAAAAGTCAAAACTGGTTGGGATTTTTTTTCTGCCCCCTGAAAAATGACTCTCCTGTTGGCTGAACTCCAATGCAGATTTCTAAAGGTGTAACACAGCTACATGAGCAGGATTTGATTTGAGGTTTTAATTTATGTTTGGAGCTCTGGCCCTTCCCTTTCAATGTTTCACATTTGTGTGGATGAATCCCTGTCGTTTGCATTTACCTGATTATAGTAAAGGTCAAATCTGGCGCGGTCTTGTGAGTATGACCAAAAATCTAGTTGGAATAGTGCCGCCTGCTGTGGTCATAAAGTTTGTATTTGATAAACAGAGCTCATTTTTCAGATATTCTAGTAAATAGTATTTTAGAGTATTTACTTGCAGTTATTTTCAAAAGGTTGGACAGTGGACGGGGCAGAAGCGATTAACAAAGCGTGATCTTGCCCGTTTGTGTAAACAGGGTATTTCTTTTGTGAAGATGTCTTGTTAACTATCCGTTGCGGACCTTTATTGCTGCTTCTTGAGTAATTTGTTTAAACTACACAGTACAGATTCCTTATTTTAGCACTAAGACTTACAAAGGCTTCTTTTAGCAGCCTTTAATTTTGTACTTATGTATGTGACATAGCCTGTGGCTGTGATCTCTACTGTGAATCTGCAGTTGTTTGGGGATGAAAGGAGGAGGCAGCTGGAAACTCAGTAGCTACATCTAGCTGTCTACCTAGAGAAGGCCTTGATTTCAAGTTTATCTAAACAAGCTCGACTAATCCCAACTATCTAGGGGGATCCACTGTCAAAACAAGCAGCATGGCCCTAAGGCAAACACAACCATACAGAAATGAAGGCTGGGACTTCCAATACTCCAATGACTGCATACTGGAGGCTTTTTTTCCTGAAAGAGAGTAAGAGAGGTAGAATTTGCATAATGCCTTTTCATTGGAAACTTTTGGAAAGCTGACAGAGGTCCAGCTTATAGCTCTGTAGCCACAATACGGAGTCTATAGGAGAATCCTTGAATGACCTAACCATATTGAAAGAAAAAATGAAAGCATCCAAGTATAGCCAAGTGAGTGTGGAAAAGAGGGCTGCTGCATTGTCTAACATCTGCTCTACTTCTCGTTAGTTTTGTTCTTTGGTATTCTATGTGGACTTTGGAGAAACCTAAGACAGCCTAACATGAATCCTATAATCTTCCTTCTGAATATTTATGTAGTGTGCCAGCCTCTAAGCTGTCCTTTGCATCTTCCTACTTCCCCCTCATTTTCATGCTCTCAAATGAGGCCAACATTTCAAAAGCTAAATAAATGTTTGTGAATGTTTATAAAAGATTTGCATAAATTTGTCCTTGTTTGACAAAGATCACTTTTTTCTTATGCCAGTTCTGAAATTTTTTAAAGGTTTCAGTGCTTGTCTTGACAACAAAGTCCTGCCTCAGAGAACAATGATTGCTGATTAAGTGGGTATGCGGCTGTAGCTGAATAGAGCGCTTGAGACTCCTCTAAAAGGGCCAGTCATCTTAAGCCAGAATTATAATATTTAACGAATGTTAACCAAAGTATATTTTGAAAGCATATACCTGTGCAATTGAGGTACGCTGTGAGAAGAATGTGATTATCTTTTCACAGCTAATAGTTCTCACCTAATTTTTCCCAAGTGTGGAAGTGAAAATATTCCTCATTTTTAGTCACTGTTTAAAATAAATTTGATTAAATTGGTATTCTAGCTTTCTGATATTGACACTTTTTCTCTGCACCAATTGATCGGTGTTTATGCACATAATTGGACCTGATTTTTTTCTTTTTCTTGTTTGTATAATTTTTCAATTCTTGGTGATTTAAGACCGGAACAATTATTCCTACAAGAGTAGTGGTAGATTTTTGTGTGGTTTTTTTTAGCATGTCTTAGAATAAAACTAGATCTTAATTTTATTGAAGAGATTTTAAAGACATTTATTGAGGTGATCTCTGAAAAACTGCTTAAATATTTAAGTTCAGCTTTACTTTCAGATTTTTTTCTTTTTTCCTGCTGGAAAAAAGTAAGAGTCGTTTCTGTTCTTTTGTTCTGTTAGTTGAGAGGTTGAAGTTGTCATTAAGGCAAAAACTAGAGCTACTTCTCTGACACAGTTTTTATCACATCTGCTAGGCCTGTGTCCCAGGAGGAGCTGTGCAGAGCAGTGAATTCAGCATAGGCCCATTATCTACTGTTTTTGCGTGTGTTGTAAAAGGAGTGAGACCTCAGGGAGGCTTGGAGCCTCCTCCCGTGTAATGTCCAAATCAGATTTGAAGGACTGGTGGCAGGAAAGCTTTGGCCTTGGGGTGTGAATTCTAAGAAACAGAGTCACAATTAGGTTTAAAAAATTCAGGGATTTTGAGCTTTATCTTGAAATATGTTTTTAGTAATGCAAGTAGAAAAGTTGCCCATCTGTGCACATATTTTGTACGTTTAAAATATTTAAATGGTAGCAGGCCTCAATATGCTTAGGAAATGTTATTTATCTCATACTCTTCCTGTTACCAAGATTGTATATATATGTGTTGAGGTTTTTTGTTTGCTTTTCAAAAATAGCATTTTCCTGAGAATGATTGGTTGCATTCAGTGACATGTTATTTCGCACTGGGCACCGTTCCCCTCCTGACCCTCGGGCTGGAAGAAGTGACTTTGGTAGAAGAAAAGCCCTCCTCTAATTCAAGCTTTATAATTGCTTAAAAAGAGCTAATGGGTTTTTAGAACACTAAGCAAATGGATGAACTAGTGCTATAAAGTTGTATTGGAATACTAGTAGAATTTTAAAAGTCGCAATAAAATTAAGGTAATTTAAATTAATGCTACTAAGCAAATAATGCTGATGAGTTTTTGGGGTGGAAAATTCTTATAAAGAACTAATTTAAATCAGTTCTTAAAAAATCTTGAGCATTATAAAAATCAGTAACATTCAGTACTGCTATAAGATGAAAAAAGATTTTATGATAAAATCAATGAAAGATGCAAGTTGACCTAAATATTTCAAATGAGCAGTGGTTTCTAAAAAAGAATCTGTGTTGTATCAGTTTATTAAAAACTAGATTTTTTTTTTTTTTTAAATCTAGAGAAATCTCATTTTTAAGTTTCTTTGCTTTCTCTGCTTCGTCATCTTGCAAAATCTCAGCTTGTTGCAGTGTCTGTGGCACTGGCCTCTGCATGCAGGACACTGGCTTCTTAATTGGAGAATTAGATTTTATAAACCATGTGAATTGGAATGTTTCTCCTGATATTTTACTACATAATTACGTGGCATTTGTTAATTGATGAGAATAATCTGTAATAAAATCTTTAGGAAAATGTCTTGTAAGCTAATACAAACTGACACTGATAATAAATGCAAATGGAAGTTTAAATTTCCAGACCACAAGATGTTCTGACCTGTTTGTTACTCATCGTGGTGTTCAGGTTAGGGGTTGGATTTTTTGTCCTGGTGTTGCTTTATTATGTTTTTTTTAATTTTGAAATGTGACTGCATTTTACCATCCATTGTAGGTAGTTGCTTTGTAAAATGTTTTTAAGCAGTTATCAAAACCTGTTGGTGAGGTGCTCGTGCAGAAAGATGTTCCCTTTCCTAGGAAAACTGCTCTCCAGTTTCTCCTCCTTTCTTCGTGTTGATGAGTTCTTGAAACCCTCTGTGTCCCTCTAGGTGAACAGGATGGATTTCCAGTTTGCATCATGGATTCAGATGGTATTTCAAGCTGGATAAGATGAAAACTGTTTGTCTTGCCACCTCCTGTTTAGTGTTTCACTTGCAGGAGCCTCACCTGTGCTTCCCCTCTGCGCTGAGCTCCGGAGTTAAACCTGCCTTCTCTTTCATCGCTGGGCCCTCTCTCCTTTCGATGGCAAACTCATCTTATTTCCATTCTCTTGTAATGTTTGAATTGTCCTGTGAAAACGTAGGTACTTTCTGAAATACGGTTGTGGGGTTTGGGGGCTGGTTTGTTTCTTGGTTCCCCTCAGTCATCCCCAGCGCAAGGTCTTGCCTGTATTCTGGGTGGTCGTTTCAACTGCATCCTGGTTTTCCTTAGCTTTCCCAACAGGCTTCCAAATACAGGTCCCCAACCTGTTGGCTTTCATGGTGTGTTGTTTCCCTTCTCTGACTCACATAAAGATTTAAGTATATTACCTTAATCATTCATCATTTTCACAGGTCTCTGCCCATATTTTAATTTCTTGTCTTTCCAACTTCTACTTACACTTCTTGCTTCACTCTGTTGTATCACGCGTCTTTCCAGGAGCAGGTTGTTTGCAACAATCCGCTGTTCTTGCGTTCGATCAGCAATTTGTGTATCATTTTGTCAGCGCAGATTTCTGTAATTGTAGCTGCAGTGTGAGATATTTGTTATCTCTGTTCATTTAGGCAAGAGAAATAAAATGATTCTGCATATTGAAGAGGATCTGAAGTTGTCCCATTGACTGGGAAGTGGGAACGTACAGGGAAAGGTTAAAAAATAAAAATGAAAAAGGCTTGAGTCTTTTGAGATCTCAAGATACAGCTTGTATATTAATTTCACAAGTGAATATGCAAGATTTTTCAGCGATATTGAGCTTCCTTTAGTATTTCGTCTCAATGTATAAATAATTTGGGACATTAGGCAAGTGTGTGCTGTGTGCATTTAACAACCTTGCTTTCCATACGTGCTTGGAGTATCTCTCGTGTGCGAGTGGAGGAAATCCTTTTACAGGCTGCCTCGCCTTCATAAATTGCTGTGTGACACAAAAGGGCTGAACGCTGTATTCCTGCCTCATTTATTTTGAAAACTTTGCTACTGAAACCAAACTTAATCAATGAGCTCTGTGTTGTCTCCGATAAGTTATGTACTGGCTTTATTGATTGGGAAGGATTTTAGAAAACCCATGTGGGGTTTATAATGTCAGCAGTGTTTTGATTATGAAAAGAGTTGGAACCTTGGGACGAGGAACCAGGTGGTGTATGTCCTAAAGCCACCGGTGACACGGCTGGGCTGAATCCCTCCAGGGACACAGTTCATGCCCTGCACTTTAACTGTGGTGACTGGCTGCTGGAGATGCACTTTTTGCTCATTAAAATGTTAAAAATCAAACTGCATGTAAAAAGATTTGTGAAAATATAAACTTGGGGATTGATCCAGAAAACTGGCATGTGATACCCTCGAGACCCTGGTCTCAGCTACTGGGTAATTTACGCTTATCAGCTGTGTGTCCTGGATTGCTTGGGTTGTCGGGGTTTTGCTGCTGCTTTTTCAGGGGTTTTGCTTTAGAGGTATCTATGTAGGTTTTTCCTTTAAGAAAATAGCCATAGGGGAATAAAATAAGAAAACAGGCTATTGATACTACCTCTGTGTTTCATGTCAGGTAAAAACATAAAAAGGATTATATGATGCTGACATGGAGTGATTCTAGGTTCGGTTTTGTTAGGGTTTTGGATTGAAATCTTAAAGAAATGGTGATTTTTCTAGGCTATAAGTAACCACCCACCTAAAGAGGTCTGGTAGGAAGTAGTATGTTGTGTAGGCATTGCTAATGTTTCAAACCAAGCAGTAATTAAAGAAAAAAAAAAAAAGGCATTACATTTATAGTGATGAGCTTGCAACTTCAGCAAAAATTGGGCAATTCTCTAGTAATTGTATTTATGTGCAAAAGATCAGCGGTTTTGATAATTAAAAGCTAATTCTGTAGATTATTTTCATATTTTTTAATAGTTAAAATTTTTAAAGGTGTCATTTTCTGTGTTTAGGAAGCTATAAATATCAAGAAACAAGTGCAAATAAGTTGTGAGTAATACTCTTATCCTGCAATAACACAGCGCTGATGACATGCTGAAGTGTTTTAGTATGTGAATGTTTTTACTTGCAATTACAGAAGTTATTTAAATCATGAAAATGATGGAAAGAACGTAGTCTGCAATCTTGAAGTGACTTATTATCTTTTAACATGGTTTTATTTCAGAATTCTATGTAGCAGCCACATGGCTTTATTTCTGAAAACTAGATGTGCAGTCATTATTTTGAGGACAATTTGTATGGATAAGGCCAATTAAAATACAGAAACTATGCTATCCTGCAATTATAATTTTGATTCTTTTAGAATTCGGGGGGGGGGGGGGGGTTTGTGGGGTTTTTTTTGGGTTG
>JAVSBS010016102.1:47355-110566 GCA_033124195.1 Coracias cyanogaster
CCCCCCCCCCCCGCGGCTGTGTTGTTGGGCTTGCTGTTTTTGTGTTGAGCTTTTTTTTTTTTAATATTTGATGCATTAAGATTTCAGTTGTGGGTAATTACACAGGTATTACACACCTGTGTAATAGTTAAAATTCGTGCAGATGTAATTTTTGCCCCAGCAGAGTTGTTCAGCAGGCAGCTGATCCTTGTGATCAGGAGTTGGAGAGATTCTGCACAAGGGTGAACCCAATCACATTAATGAGGCCTTTCCTATCAAGGCACTATTTTGTATCAAAATATGTATTTCTGCAGAGTTTTGCTCTCAAACCCGTATAGCTCCTTTCCTGCTGAAATGGAAAGGATACTTCTCAGCTTTACATGGCATTCCTCTTGTTCTTTAAAAACAGGAGGTTGTTAAATAATCTATCAATAAACTGTCAAGAAGTCAAAGTTTCCATATCTGTTTCTGCCTGAAATCTTAAGAACTTGCCACGTTTTAGTTGTCAAGAAACCTCCAAAGGAGAGTGTCTGAGCAGTTGAGCCTGAAACCATCGCTAAGAATGGGATGTGCTCATTTGAATTATGTAGGAGGAACATGTTCTTGCAAGGGAGTCAATATGTTTTCTGCTTCATTGAATAGGTTATTAGATTGATGTAGTTTGTTTGTTGAATGATGGCATTGGTTTTAGAAATAAATGAAGCGAGAAGCATCAATTTAGTTATTGATGATAATTTATTGCTATTGGTCAGAAAAGTGTTGAATTCATCACAGTTTGTCATTTAGTCAGGGCTGCCTTCTCGCAGCTGAAAGCAGAAATGCAGTTTACATTTCAGGTTCTGAAATATTTCCGTGTGAAGGAGAATGAACAATGAATTGGCTGGTAGGATAGGTCTGCAAACTAGGTAGACCTTTACAGCGGCTTGTGGATCATACAATTAAAGCTTTGAATATTATAGAACAACATAATGCAAAGGGTTTACTTGTGTCTGTGAACACAACTGTGATGGGACTAACGTGTTTCTGGGTTTGCCGCTTCAATGACTATTTGTTTGAACATGTAAAGCTGAAAATTATTAATATCTCTGCTGATCACGTTTTCAGCTTTCATATTCATGCTTTTGTTTGATCACACAAGGGCGATACTTGGAAGTTTCTCTGTATGAGGTGCTGTTTTGCCACTTTAAAAATGCTATATAGGTTAAACAATTTGTATTAGTTTTAATACATATTATTTTAATCAGGTTTTCTTTCAGATAGCACTAGGCAACATTAAACATTCCTGCTATGAGACCTATTGGCTTTATCTTTTGTTATTTATCTTGCTGATGTTAGGAAGTATTCTCTAATCCCCCAGACCTCTGTTCCTAGGTAACAGTCAGAAGCTGTGCCAGCAGAAGTGGTCCTGCCAGGCCAAACCCATGTGGTTTGGTGTTATTCACTATGATCCATATGGTCAGGGTAGAGATTGTCCCTAGAGAGGTGTTAACACTCAACAACCCAACCTCCTCCTACTCTTTGGAGAATTGCTGGATGGCTCCTGCTGCCTGCCCATGTGTGAATCTTGATTAATTTTTCATTTTTAATGAAGTTTGATCATGTTTATTATTTCACATGATTGACTGCCTGGTACTCCTTCCATGTAATTGATAAAGCCCATATTTCTTCATCTGTCTCTTATTTCTTCAGGGCAAAGTTGTGAAATTGTGTGATGTGGTTAATATTAGATTTATTGGTCCCAACAGATGTATAAATTATCTCTTTTTCTCTCCACAGGAAGTTCTACACACTTTGACCAAGTTTTGTTTCCCCTTCTATGTGGACAGGTAGTGTTAACTTTTCAAACTTTACAAGAGAATAAGCTTGTCAATAAAACCACTGTAGAAAATAAAAACCATACCATTCTTAATGTTCTGTCTGCTTGACTGTGATTTAAAGCACCCAAGTGCAAATTATAGTCTTAGAATCACGTTTTCCTGGGGTTTTTATGGGCACCATCAAAAAAAAAAAAAAAAGAGTTTTAAAAGTTTGAGCTGTTCAGTGGCAGCAGTAAGAGTGCGTTTTGTTTTACTTCTGTGCAACGCTTGGATGTGGAGCTGCTTGGGGCGTCGCGTCAAATACGCATGTTAATATCAAAGCTTTGTGTGCAGGTGTACTTTATTTCTTTATTGCCAGATTTTGGGCAGAACAAGGAATAAGTGCTTTACATTTAAAGGCTCCTGGTCTTGCTGGAATGCTGGTGCTTCACTTGGCTACTTAACGTGGCTTCTAATTTGGGGCAAAAATTGTGAAGTAAGGTAGAGTGGATTTGACAGGAGCTGAGAATATTTAATTCTTGTAATTTAGAGAACTGCAGAATTTTTTTAGTTTTGCTTTTACTGCGAGTTGTTTTTGGTTTCAGGGAAAGAACAAACATTGAAATTTTGAAAGGATGCAGCGCTGCTCGCGTCAGCCAGGAGCAGCAGTTAATTGGTCAGGATCCTGCGTGTAGCTCAGCTAGCACAGGATGCCTCTAGCCATGGGATTGGCCTCAACTGGGATTAAACTGCTAGAAATCTTTTTCTCATTTCAGTGAAATCTGTGATATTTACAGTAGAAATTGATTTTCTTTATAAATCCACATCCATTTCTAGTATCACTGCTTGTTTGAGCTGTGGTTCAGTTTTAAAATCTTTTTTTTTTTTCCCCATTTCCTGCTTCCCACCCCCCCTCTTCCCCCCAAATCATGGGCCAGCTGGTGTTTCTTCGTTATCTGCACATACTGGTCACTGGTTTCTATGAATGGAGATGAAGTCTCACTGTGCTTCTCTGGAGATAGGAGTCTGCACGATAAAACCACAGCTACACTTTGTCCTCCGATGTAGTCATCTGGGGCTGGAGGAAGCTGAAAGCTTGAATGGATCATGCAGACGATCTGTTCTTTCAACCCTCCAGGTGGTTCCTGCAGATCAGGGTTGAGAGACGTTGGTGAGGCACTGCTGGAGACAGCCATTATTACCAGTGCCTCTGCTGTCCCCGATTTGTACATAAAAAGAGAATTTGAATATCCCGGGCTGTCAACACGAGCTGCTTAACCAGCGCATGTTGACTCGCGTGACCTTTAAAAGCCCCAAATACTACTTATAATTTGGGATCACTTTTGGCTGATCATCTTTTTCCTTTCCTAAGGGGAAGGAGCAGGGAAATAACTTATTTATATTTTTCTGATATATGTGTTTCTACTAGAAATATTTATGCTCGCTATGTGTAGGTTTATTGTACCTAGGAGGGGTTTGTTTGTTTTGTTGTTTTTTGTTTTTCCCTGGCAGTAGAATGTTTTGCAAGATAAGAGCACTGGAAACCCATATGGGGTGCAAATGAGAACATAATGAAAAGTGATTCCCATTTATGGATTCGCTTGTTTGACTGAGTATCACAGACTGTCACTGAAAAGACTGCAAGCCAACCATATTGAACATGAAGGAGAGATTGTAACCTGTAGCATACTTCATTTCAAATGAAGAGTGGACTTCCAGCACTCCAGAAAGCAGAGGACGTCCCCAGTTAAGGATGTGGCAGGTGGAAGAGATGTGTGTGCTACTTCTCTTCTTGATGGGAAGATAAACATGCGCACACGCATGCATAGGTGTGTGTGTGTAGGTGTCTACATAAATAAATACTCGTTGTAGTACTCTGTGATGGAAATTGGACTCAGTTTTGAGCTGTGGGGGAATGAAGCTGCCAGTTACAGCAAGGAGGTAAACAGTCTTGTATCCCCGAATGCAAGTGAATTTAATGTGATCGTGATAGAGAAGAGTACAGTGCATCTTCAGTGCAAAATGTTCTTCATCTTGTAGCTACTTCCAAGTTTAGAACCGATCGAATACCCGGCTATTATATAAATAGCTGCCAGGCTATTTCTGGAACTCAGCAAGTGACAAATTTGCTTTCCCCATTCACTGTTACCCAACTACTGTGTATCTATTTATACATTTCTTATATTGCATTTAAAGTTATTTAAAGTAGTGAGCAGGTAGCCCTGTAATGAAATTACTTCAGACAGTGCTTTAATACTCCATTCAGTCTTCTCAGTAAACACTTTCTACTTTGAGATGAAAAGAAATTGCTTCTTGAAAAAGCACTGTCTTCAGTTACATGTCGAAAGGCCCTTCCAGCCGTGCCTTACAGAGTTGACTAGCACTCTCTAGTGGGATTTTATCCCTCTGTATGCGCCCGAAAAGGGGTATATTGGATCAGCTCTCCAGTTACTGTAATTCCTCAGGGCGTTTTTTTTAATATATATTGTTTTGTTCATTGTGAACAAAAAGAGAGAAACACTGAAGTGGTTTCGGTAAGGGCCTTCCCAATACTCAGGCACTATTCCCAGTTAGCTAGCTCGAGCTGTTGTCAGCTGTGACAGTTTTAGTATTGGAATCTCTCTGCGATGTTGAGAGGTTTAAAAATTACTATTCTTACAGTAACAGTGGAGATACGGCTCATTGCTGAAATAACTTAGGAGCATGGGATAGTCCCTGCTTTTGGAATAATAAAATCAGTGTAGGATGTCTCTTCAGGATCTGCAGAAGACGGATCAATATGAATGATGATGGAGAGATAGCGATACACGTGATCGGAAATGCGAGGTCGCTAAGGAGTGACCCTCACTGGAGAGACGCTGCTTTTCCTTTCACCAGCTCGGAGCCCCAAGTAGCGTTGTCAGTCATAGAACTGAGGTTCTCAAGTCCTGCTGAGTCAGGTCCCCAGGTCACACCCTGTTTGTAAGGACTCTTACTCGGGGAAATTGAATTCACATAACTACGTTCTGTGCGGTATTGTGCCAGGCTTTCTGTGGAAGCTTCTGGATGGTAGAAGTGTGCTCAGTGGTGCTTGAGTTGAGTCTTGCTCTTCTGACTCTCATGTTAGACAGTGGTATTACACTTTATTACATGTCAACAAGTGCTGAGAAAGGATATGAGCCTTCACCTGCATGTGCCTCTTCTGAGGCTTTTGTTTCATAAAGCAGGTGGCAAAAGCTGAAGATGTACTATTGCTGCTGGCAGATCACAACTTCCAATGATGATAGGACACCAAGATTTTGAGGCAAATCAAAATCTTTTGCATATCTATTTTCTGTGCTGATGTTTTTGGCACTCATTTACACAAACTCTTAGTTCTTTCTATATTGATTCTTTTGATATATGTCTTTGCCAGTGGTCAAAGTTCACCAAGGACTAGTGGCCCTTTCCTTTAGGCAGTGGACCATGAGTTTTCTACTCTTAGGGTTGCAGGATCCAGCAGACGCTGTTCTTCAGCTGCAGGAGTGAAGAGCTCAACCTCAGTCAAATTTCATATCAGGATTAATTTATTCTAGTCAGATATAGCTAATAATGGGGGATTTTAAAGAAATTGCTTTTCTTCTCCCCCTGCCCTTCAACCCTAACTTCAGTCTACCCATTTAGAGATGAGATTTATGGTGCTTTCCATCCTGTTAGGCTCTAAAATAGACCATCGTCCTGTTTGAAAACAGGGCTATGAATCTTAAGTATTGATACTAAGATCTTAGAACAAGCACTTTTTATGTTGGGATAACTGACAACTGAAGCTTGAGCAAGACCTATCAGACATACTTAGTTTCTGCAAGTCACATAAATGCAAGAATCTTTAAGTTTACTTTTGAGGAACTTACCAACTTGTCACAATTACTTAATATACAAGCTTCTCCCTGCTGCAGATGAAGCATGGGGATTTTTTTTCCAATTCCATAATTATAATTGTCTGCTAGAATGCTATTTCTCACACATGCTCTGCTCTCGACCTTGTTAAAATTAAGCATATAATCCCCTTTTAAAACACCACACTAAAATCACCATAGTAACATTACATCCAAGCTTTACAGATAAAGCACCACACCAGTGAGGGATTTTTTGGTATCCCCCAGCAGCTTGGTTTGGTTTATGGAAACGGTTGCTCTGTTGACATTTAGATTTCGGTAGGGTGATGGTACTTACACTCTCTAATTCTCAGACTACTTAAATGATTTAAATATCTATCTTCTTGCTCATCTGTGAATTTGAAGCACTTTTTCATCTTCATCGCCGCATGTTTTTCCTTCCCTGTTTGGAACCTATGGAAGGATCCTTCTAAGCTGGACGGTGACATCTTTCTAATCTGGATCCAACTTCTATTTCTAAAAGTCTATTTTTCTTTATTCTTCTCTAGGCACTGAGTGTATAATCTCCCACATAAATTGTTCACTGCATTATCTATGGCATCATAGAAGAGAACATTTGCTTGCTTTTAAGGCTTGTGGCTCTTAGTTAAATGGTCTTCATGAGTTTTGTAGATGCTGTAGGACTGACTTGTGCAGATGCCCGTGTGAGCGCAGCCAGCTCCCCGTACCCCTAAAATCAACTCCAACAGAGCCTGACATAAATGTTAATTTCCTATCATGGAGGTATCAAATAGATCTGAAATTCGATGAAAAGTCCTCTGATAATTACATTAGTCCCAGCTTCACCACAAAACATAAAAATTCCTGTTAAATGGTAAAACTACATCTCTGCAAACTGGGAGGTGAATTGGGCCTGGTTTATATGGAATCTACCATCACTGTACGTAATAGACAAATGTGGTAATATCTCAAGAATGTCTTTCACTTGGTTCGTAAATAGCATTCAGAAAGCACCGTGCTTTAAATGTAAAGCATCTTATTTTGATCTTATTTTACTATTTTGAGCATCACATATTAGTGGTGCAGTATGGATGTGAATTGACACAAATGTTTAAAAGCTCAGGAGTGAGGTTTTGTTTGCTTGTGTGGTTTGGTTCTTGGGTTTTGTGTTGTTTGGGTTTTGTTTTGGTGTTGGTTGTGGCGTTTTTTGCTTTGTTTTGTTTTCTGAAGCGGTGTTTTCCCTATTTAGGCAGATTTTCTATAGCGATATGCTGGTGTGGGTAGGAGCCAACATCTAAGAATGTTATTGGTTCACTTGCTCTAGGTTTGGAGAGTCTTGCTCTTGGACTAAACCAGTCCTCAAATGAAGAGTAATAAGGACGTATTTTGGGTTATATGAGAGAACATGGGTTTGGTTGTACCGTGTGTACTGCAGTGAAGATGACTGCTAGCCAGAACCACTTTCATGTGAAGATAAATGCATTTTTAGTATCCTCCTACACTTAAAAAATGGGAAAAAAAACCCCCTCCAAATCACTTCTCCCTCACCAAGAGACTAGCATGTTTGAGTTTCTAGAGGGTGTATACTGTCAAAGTTAATTTCTCAAAAAAAACTCTGCTGAAAGAGGAAATGTTATAGGTTCAATGACTTCGATGAGATACTTTTGACACGTAGTTAGCTCAGCATTAATTTTTTTCCTCTTACTCTCTTTATTTTCAGCCATGCAGTTAACCAAGTTGGGCAGAACTTTACATTTGTGCTTACAGACATTGACAGCAAACAGAGGTTTGGATTCTGTCGCTTATCTTCTGGGGCCAAGAGCTGCTTCTGTATCTTAAGGTAGGTCTGTGGTTTGGCTTTTGGCTGACTCTAGGAAGCAGTGTTTGACTTTGCTGTGTTAGGCTGCAATTATAATTTCCAGCTGTTAAAAGTATTTTCCTATCTGGTCCTCAAAGTCACTGCTCTTCTGCAGAAGTGATGCAAAGTATCTTGCACTTCAAGTTCCTCCGTAGATAACTGTATTTGTTTGTAGTCAACGTTCTTGAGTTAACAATGTGGAAAAAAAAAAATGTCTCTTTGCAGTAATTTGATATGATATAGCATAATGGCAGCTGTTATCTGTAGCTGTCACAATTGATCTTCTTAAGGCATTTTGTGGACTTTTGTATATGCAAGTTTTATTAACAAAGGATCCGTTGGTAACTGGGAGAATGTCACTGATGGCTCTCCACATCCTAAAACTTGGTATGTGTGCGCTTTACTCTGTCCTGTTGAGGGTTTTGTGAAGTTTGTCATAAGACAGACTGTTGGTGCAAGTTGGCAACAATACCTGTCACATAAAACAGGCAAAGGGGCCCTATCAGAGTATTTTCTGATGACCTCCCGCAGACATGTTGGATTACAGTCTGATTTTCTATTTCCATTTGCCGCAAGAAGTGATGCAAGTAAAATCAGCTTTAATATCTACCAATATATTACTATTATTAAGAACTTCTGTACATTGAAGGTTTCCACATCTGATCCGACCTGTCTTGTTTTAAACACATTTAAGAATGGTCTGTCTTCTGCTCTCTGCTTTTTTGCATACTCACGAGAAACTGGAAGTTTCTGAGCAACAGCTCAGGTGAAGATAGCTCAGAGTTAAGTGTATGACCAGCCAGCTCGGTGCCTGCGCGGCTGCTGACGCGATCACAAATGAGGGCAATTTTTTCTATGAGCAATTGTAAACGTATTTCTCGGTTGTCTCTGGTTTGCTTTTCATGTGAGAGAATCCAGTGTAAGAACAAGATCTTGCCTTCATCCTACGAGTCCCGTGTGTTGCACGTGGCAGAACAGGACCTTCTGTGTATATGTTATTGAATATGGCTGCTCTGGAGAATTTCCGGGGTAATGCTGCAAAATACAGGAGAGCACCTATCAAGGACAAGGACACTTCTGATTTCATTGGGCTGCACACAGCAATGCCACGGAATAAATTTGGGATTGATGTACGTATTTAAAAAGAATCTGTGCCATTTGTGCTGGCACTAGGCTGGTGAAGATACCAAATGTTTGTTGCCTTGTACTTCTGCATTGTACTGATGGCAGTGATCTGCTAACTAGGCCTTCACGGAAGAAGCATAATATTGGGAGAAATTATTGTGAAACCTACTGAAATTGCTAATTGATTGTGTGGGTGTTTTCTCAGTACCTTCCTTCATTCTTTCTTCTCTCCAGCAGACGTTTCAAGTGTTACTAGCTATGGCAGTCCAGCAGTACGGACCATAGCTGAAGGCTGGAAGGTGTTTCCCCGGCTCCTTCCCTGTAGCTGCTGCCCTGTCTAGTTGGGTGCTGATTCACTCTCATGTGGGAAGTGTCTGGTTACAGAAGGTAACTTTCCCTGATTAATGACAAACTGAAGGGAAAACACCGTTTTAAAGGAAAATGTGAATGAGGAGTAGTATGAGTCCCTTCTTGATCTCTCCTGGATAAGTGTTCTTTGCTGTCAGCTCCCTTATGTTGAGTGAATGCCCAGAAGAAATGGAGGAGTTATGTTGTGGTTAAATGCCTTCTGCTTCAGCTCATAGCCCAGAAAAAACCCAAACCAAAACAGCGTTCTAATGCAGTTACAGCAGGGGATGAATTGGGACTCTTAGCTTCATTCCCATTGCTTTTTTTCTCCTGTAAGGTAACGAGAAAGTGAAAGTTGGTCATTAATGCAAGTGAATGTAAGTTTTAGAGTGTCATGAAGAGCGTTAATCAGTATGACAAGGATTCACTTGCTGTGCTCCCAGGACCACAGCACCTGTTGTTGATGTTGAACCTTCTCAGTGTCCTTTATGAATTAAGGATCCTCCAACCGGACGAGTCAAAACATAGTGAAGAATGCGAGAATGATACGAAAAAGCAAATGGGAATGAAAGGAATGTTTGTTTATTTTTAAATTCCAGGTTGGATGGCAGCAAGCTTCAAGTATTCCTTGCTATGCTCAGTGATAGTATAAGAATTAAGTGGTATTGTTTATTGTTAGAGATGATATTCACACGTTTATTAGTCAGAGTTTACGGGTCTGGCCATGGTAAAATGGTTTGGAGGTAGAAAATCATCACATGTTGAGATTGGAATCATCACGTGTTTAGAGGAACAAGAGAGAAAGGAAATTCTTTTCACTCTGCTGGTGCTTTAAAAAATTTCTGCAGAGGTCTGGAAGCAAAGTTTGAAGCTGAGACAGTTCTCCGAAGGGCAGAAGTCAAGGTCTGGACTTTGAGTTTCAAAGTGACCCGGAGACTTTTTCATGTGGATGCAAAGTACACTGAGGCGCTTCTTGGAGTTCAATAGCAGGGAAGTTATCGACACGGATGTAGCTCCTGTGGCCAGCAGAAAGGCCCTTCCATTTTACAGAGTAACTCTTTTTGCTTTGTTAACCAGAATGTTCAGAAATCTGCTTTCAAGATAGTTCTCATAGTTTTGTGGTGAGTTAGCATCACACAATTTATGAAAATCTTTGATTAAGTTTTAAAACCGCATCTTCTAGGTGTTCTCTGATTTTTTTTTTTTTTTTAATGGAAAACCACTGAGTCTGTCTCTCTTCTTCTGGTTCATTTTTTCTTCGTTTCTAGCTAGTGATGGAAGTGCCACGCTAAGCGTGGTTTGTAAGGAGGCTCAGGGCACGGGATGGCTCCGTTCTGCAGCCCCACAGCAGCGGGGTCACACCAGGGCTGGGGGCTTCCTGGGGTCCTTGGGGGCTTCCTGGGGGCCTGGGGGTGAACCGAACCAGAGAAACCCCACATGCTCACCTAGTGCCCGTCAGAATCTCCTGGGTACCTTGGAATTCTGGGCTGCCTTTCTCATTGTGATATGTTACGAAACTTTAAAATACACTTTTAAATCGTTTTCTTTTTCCAAATGATGAATAAGTCGAGAGCTCATGTCCAAGTCACCAAATTCTGAGTTCTAATTTGGTAGTTTACTGTCCTAGAAAATGCTGCATGCCCAAATACGTTTTCTTTCTAAGGTATCATTTAAAGACTTAAGGATTTTGGCTGAAAATAAATTAAATCCTTCTGGATATGCATTAAGAAGCGTAATTTTTTTTTTTATTTCTAGATAATTGCTTTAACCTTGCATCAGGTTTGGCATGGGCTTTAGAGGGTGAACAATATAGATAGTTCTGAATTTAGTGAAAAGCTGTAGTCTTTCATTTAAAATTAAAAAAAAAAAGTGCTGTGGAGACCTTCACAAGCTGCTGCTGCTCACTCTTCTAAGACATCCTCTTCAGCCCCATAATCAAGCATCTCCCTTAGTTGTGTTCTGAAACTTTATAGGGTTTTTTTCTCATCTTTTCTGAGTCCTCCATGTATGTAGAGAGGCAATGTTCTTTCATTAGGGCAAAAGAATCTGGAAGGTGTCAGGGAGGTTCAGAATTTGTTCTTGGTTGCCGTTTCCCACTAGCTGCGGTGTACTGAAAGATGATGGAAACTCACTGATCTACTGATATAATCTCAGTGATAAAAAAATAATGGTATAAATGTATCTTTTTGCTTTCGTATACTCTTAAAGCGTACAGACGTTTTCTGATTCTTTAGAATTGTGTGTGCTGAGGCTCTGAGTTTTCATTTCCTCATTGTTCTAACGTTAGATCGCCTTACTTATTCGTCATCCCAATTTCTAGTGACTCTGGCTGTACTCAGCTCTCCCAAAGCCGGTTGTTGGTTCACTCTGGACACTGTTTGGTGGCTCAGCTCTATTTGCCTCTTTGGCTGCCTCCTGTCATCTCTTGGCTTGGTGGATTGCAGCATTATTTTAATGGAAAAGTAGTGCGTAAACCGGTTTGTATTGGTCTCAGTAAATGTTCTGAAAGGACTAGAGTATTTAATTTACAGTCTGGTTTCTCTAAGCTTAAATAGACAAATACTTTTATACGTGGTCTGCTCGCAGGGGGACAGAGCTAAAAAACCTCACGGCTGAAATTACTGTAAGTGTGATGCTTCTCCTGACACTGTGTCTAACGGTCTGAAAACGGGGGCAGAAAGTGAAGATGGGGTGTATAAAGCTGTGGAGAGACTGCTGAACATATGAAATCCTACGGAGACATTCAGACATGATTTCCCCCCCCCCCCTCCTTTCAGAGAAGGATATCAAGTTCTTATATGACGACATTATTTTAAAGTGCAGATGAGTTTGCTTTGTAGTTGGCTTTTTGTCCTGACTTCCATATGTTGTAGAGTCTTAGACTCGTGACAACTTTGTCTTTCTGTGCAATCACGAAGGAAGGAAAAGTTCTGCTTTAGGAATGTAAAAAATGTTGTTAACTCGGTCTGAATACTTTTTTTCATACCATTATTGCAGAATGTTTATATAATAAAACTAACAATTTTAACTTTCAAAAATATTTTTATCTTTCACTTTTTGAAATATTTCCAGAATTTATTGTAAGGACCCAGTTATTGATGCTTGAAAAAATCTTCAGGTTATAACCAGATAGGATTTAGTAATTTCTTTAAATGTCTGTTTATTTTATGTTCTGACTATTTGAACTTTAAGTTCTACATTCATGAAACGCACTGCTTTTAAATGAAAAATAATGACAATGTTGAATGGATGGTAACCTACTTAAATGTACGGACTGGTTTAAATATGTAGGTCAGTGTAATGATTTCAGGTTATGTAATACAATAAAATGGAGACCTGACTAGCTCTTTTTTTGGTTTAGATAAAAAAATCAGGCATGTTCACCAAGCTGACCCAAGTGTTAAACATGTGCTTCTATTACGGCAACATACAGTTGAGTTTAAAAAAACCGGTGTAGTAGTTTAAGTGAGAAATAATATTTTCGTATAGATTTAACTTACTACAAAGTTTTAGTATGTTACTACAAAGTAGTAAGTGTGTATAAGGCCAAGTGTAATAACTGTCCTCTTCAAAACCATTTGGCAGAACGGTTCTGAAGCAGCGTTCCTGCTGTTACTTACCTTGCTTCGTAGTCCCTTATTTTTGAGTTAAGATTCTGAAAAACTCAATGAAAAACACTCTGAAATAAAATTGTGTTTAAAAAACCAAACCACCCCCAAACGGCAGCACTTCTACAGCACAGCATAGCTGAACTGGGGTTCCCCTTCTTGAAGCAGGTTGTGTACAACACTACACCAGTAACCGAGCTGGGATTGCTGGTGTGCCGTAGTGTTGAAAGCTGGACGTTGCCTTGTGTGTGGTTCTTCACTGATTGGACTTAAATACATTTTCCAGGATGCCACTAACCTTGTAAAATACTGCGATTTACCATTTCTTTGCGTTACAAAGCCGGACAGAACGTCCGTTACAGTCTCTGCTTCAGCAGAAGTCAGACTCATAAAAGCGATGGCGATCAGACGTCGGTGTCCATCCGTCTGGGCAGATAGATCTGTCCCCTCATTAACCGCGGCTTCTCCACAAATGTGATTTTGGTCGGTTTAATGCTGTATTTAATTTGCAAGGTTTCTTTCTTCCAGATACTGCACGAACACTGGGAGATGTTGGGTAAATGCTGCCAGAACACAGACAGTTGTTTACCCCTCGGAGGCTGCCTGTCACAAAGGGTAGCAGCAATAATAGGAGAAACTTTGAGAGGAGAACGTGGGCGTTGGTACGTGAATGAGCTGATGGTGGGTACGGCCCTGCCAGCACTGGAGGAGTGTGTGGTGCTGGCCAGGCCGCGCTGCCCTGAAGGCCCCAAGATTTGTGCGTATTTAGTCACTTGAAGTAATTTGGTGGAAACCAGTCTCTCATTCCTGTGATTCTGTAATAGGTACCTGGAAATCTTGCTTTTTTTATTGTTAACTAGTAGAATGTCTGTTTTATCTGTTAAACTGTGAGCTATAGCACCTATTTCTAACTGCTTGAAGGAGCTGTAATTGTAAAAGTCAAAGAGTTTTGTCATGCTCCAAGTTTTATTGAAGTGGTTTTTGTTTTTGTTTTTTTTTAAAAAAAGTAAAACTTTACGTAGTTTTGCTTCGGTTCACAGACTGATTGGGCAAAGTTCCTGGTACAAGACGGTGCTATAACCATGTGCAACTCTGATTTCAATTTCACTTAATTTGAAGTTTGCAGTGGGCATTCAGCTTTTGTACCTAAAATGAAAATCATTCTTCTGAAGTGAAATGCAGAAACATTTGTGTGGAAATCCCTCTCGGCCAAAATAGCTAAGCTCTGCACCACTCTTTTTCTAAGATAAAAAGAAATGAATCTATAATAGTTTGTGACAGATGGCAGAAAATGTAACTAACTGAATGTGATTCTGTATGGAGTTATTTGAGGTTTTTGGTGTGATTTGTTGTGAGTTCCTCTCCTCCCCCCTTTCCTTTCCTTTGATTGCAGTCTTTGTCCATTTATTCTTAGGATAGAATAAGATTTCTGAGCAGGGGCCTCTCTTGTGGTGCAAAGTGAGAATTGTTTTTAATTGAGCAGAAACATGTGGAAGGATCAGGAATATCTCAAGGGATTACAGAAAAATTCCAAATTTGTACTACTTACAGCTTGTGTTTAGAGCAGGGTCTGCTGGGAATAAATGTTAGTTAGTGTGACCTGTGACCTTAAAAACTGTTGACATGGATTTCAGCCAGAAACTAGCCACAGAACTCCTTTGTTAAGCTCATTCATAGCTCCTTGAAAACTCTAGTCAGTGAAAGTTGCCAGCTCAAATCTAAGGAAAGCAGTTTTTTTTTTTTTTTTGTTTTTTTTTTTTTTTTTTTTTTTTCCCATGCTTTGGAAACAGTGGACGCCCCTTAACCAGCAAGACTTCTTTAATAGGACTGCATCGCCTAAACTTGATTGGAATTGACAGCTTCCTGGCTCAGGCTTGCCAACTGGCAGGGCACTGATGCATGGGGGACAAACAGCTTTAAGGGCCTGTGTACCACTGTTTGTGTATGTGCCTCCAAAATGTAACACGCTTCTGTTGGGATACCTACGAACGTAAAGAAAAAAAATCCCAAACCCTCAATGCTGCTTGTAGTTCCATACATTTCTCCACTATTTTGGGGGAGAAAATAGAATATTTCTTGAGTTTTTTTAAAAATAATTGTCCTGTTGTCTTCTAGAACTTTCCCTTTTCATTGATTTAGCCAAAAGCCACAGAAAAATATTTACACTTGTGGGGGAATACATTTTGATTTTAGAATTTTGAATTTTTTCCTTATTTTTTTTTTTTAAAAATGTGACTGTATCATACTTAAAAATCTGATTATCTCACTATAAAAGGGTTAAATTTACAAAACCTCCTTCTTGTGCACTCACTTCCTTAGAAGTTTTTCCACTTAATGGGTTTTGTGGTAGGATTCATTATTCGGCCTAATTCTGTGGTAGGATTCATTATCTGGCCTGGTGAAGGCTCACCTGACTGACGTGTACTTCTGAAGGGAGATGAACCATCACATCAGTCAGTTATATTACTATGTATAATAGGGGCAAAACGAGGCATGGGAAGAAGAATACAAATTTTTTTTAATTTTAACCAAAAAAAAAAAAAAAAAAAAAAAAGCAAAACAAGGTCACCTTCCTGAAGAATCATTGAGTGGATAGATGGTAAACTGAGATAAGAGATCCTTAATTGATTTTCAATGAAAGGTTTTGCTGTTCCTCTGCTGTGGGGTAAAGTCCCATTGATTCAGTGTCCTCTGAACAGCCTGTGCTGGTAAAACCCCCACATATGACAGTCTTGATTCAGGTATTGCTTAAATACTTGATTTTGTAGAACTGTATGCTCAGGCTGATCTGACTGCCATGGGATTTTTTTTTTTTTAAGAAGAAAATAATAGATGCAAAAGTTAGTCAACCTCATTTTCCCCAAGGACAGCGCAACGTTAACCAGTGATGACTCTTGTTTTCTGGGGATGGAGAGGAAGGGTGTGAAGAAGTTTGAAGCTGCTTTGCCCTTGTAGCCATCTGCTTTCATTGAAGGCATGAGATTCTTGACCTTTTCTTAGTCTCTATCATCTTCTTTGAGCTCTTCTGCTGTTTTTTGTAGCCTCAGAGAGCTGGAGTTCCTTCTGAACGAATCCTGATCAGCTGAAACAATTTGAATTTCACTGGATTCCACTCACTTTTCCAGAGTTGACTTTGTGCCTTCCTGCATATACCAGAGAGCATTTTGGCCGTGTTAGTGTGTCAAGTTCCAGTAATTCAGCTCAGCAAAAACTTGAGCCTATAAAAATTCTTTAATAACCTTCAATTTGAAAGTTTCATAAATTTTTGTTGTTCTAAACTGTTTCGTAGCTGCTGTTTGTGAAGGAGCGTTTGCAGATGAATAAGGAAGAACATCCCATTCTCACTTCATCTGGATGAAAGTTTGGAACATTAAAAAAGCACAGATTTGTAATGCGTGCTTTGAACTAGTGTTAATGGGAATTTGCTGCTGTGGAGTATACAGGCTATCACATTAACAACAAATAATTTAATGTATTTAGTAGTAGTCTGATGTGTGGCAAGACTGAGCCTTGGAATTCTTCTTGTTAGCTAAAAATTCTTACCTGATTTAGAGTCTCTTCATGCTTTGCAGTTTTCCTTTGCATGCATAAAAGTAAATGAATAGGAAGTCTATTTTGTGCCTGGTAGGTAGTTAGACTACTCCTAATTTACTACACTGTAGGAAAAAAAGCCCTCTGTGGCTGTGCGCTGCTTGGGGGAAGATGTAACCGAGCAAGGATTTCAGCTTTTGCTGTTTTCCTACTTGTGGGTGCTTTTTTTGCCTGTCATCACAGGCACTGATTTCAAGAAGAGCAATTACCAATTTTGGGGTGTTTTGGTTTTGTGTCGTGTCCTGCTCCCCCCTTCTCAGTCTTACCATTGATGGATGCGGACAGCTCAAGCTTTAGTATCTTGGAGGGGATGGGAGGATGGAGAAGTGAACTGGCACAGGGAGCGGCGTGCTACCGGGACTGCTGAGGTTGGTACCCAGCCCTCGCTGGTGACAGATGAAGTGAGCCTGGGGACTCATGGCCATCACCTTAAGTACTTTTATTCTGGCAAGCTCAGTAAAATAAATTTTTTTTTTTTCTTTTTTTGGTGTTTTTTCTTGGTAAGGTTAGGCTACACATCATTTGTCGTAGCCTGTGTGAGATTAATGCTTTTATTTTTTTTAATGTAATTTTACTGTACAATTACTTTTAAAAAAAAGTTTACATATAATCCACTTTTTTGAAAGGAGAGGAAGAACTGACAGTGAAGCTAAGTGTGCCTACAACAGAGGAAGGATTTCATTTGCTCGTTTAAAGTGGTAGTTCTAAGTCTAGGCTGCAAGCAGTGACTGCCCATAACCCCGGAGCAGACATACCCTTAAAAAACCCCAAACAAAACCCCTCCATTTCTCTCTCTTCTGAACGTGATTGCTTCCCTTCCCCTTTTTGCTTTTAGCCTTCTGTGTGGACACAGAAAGATACTACTGTCTAATTAAATACGAAAAAAGTTCAGCCATCCTATTACGAGGATTTACTATGGTTTTATATTGAATAAAATGGTAATAAGCAAAATCAATGTTTTGCTTCCAGATGTATCTATATGATACTTTCAAGCCTTCCAGAAAGATGTTTGATAATGGCTGGAATTGATATGGAACACTTTTTGGACAGTCTGTTTGGTCCTTGTGGTGTATCGACCCTGGAATCCCTGAACCACTTGAAACGTTTCAGAGATGAAAGACAGGAGCAAACTGGTTCTGTTAGACATTGGCAAAGGCCACAAAAAAATACATGTATAAATCATGAGAAATCGGATCTCTCTGATTCAACAGTACAACAAAATTGTACCTAATAAAAATGTTGTTACTGAGCCTCTGTCTGCTGCCTTCAGAGATTTTAATGTTATTTTCTTAGCAGTGGATTCAACACATCCGTGAACCTAAGCGCTGACGATGCAGACATCTCTCGGCTCCTCTGCATGGACCTTGCAGAGAAGGGGCGAGAGGGCAGGCAGGACTCGCAGCTCGAGCCTGACCTTCCTGCACAGAAATCCTCGTTTCTTGTAAGCTCTGACTGTAGCAAACCAGTTCAACTTCCTCCTCTGCATGAGAGGAAAGTGATGATCTAAAGTGCTTAGAAGACGCGAGCCGGCCGTGGACGCAGTGTGCGGGGCGGGAAGAGGTCTCCTGTTGGTACAGGCATTTGGCTTTAACTTGACATGTTTATAAAACAATTTACATCTTAAAAGTTTAGGGTTTTTACCCCTGCTGATTTGCTTAAACAGACACTGGCTTTTATTTTCAGTTGCTTGTCAGAATATATATGGAAAAGTGATGAACCTAGTGAAAAGAGAGCTTGACATCAATTAAGTTCAGCTATCTGCTTTGTGTTTCTTCTTTCTGATACAGTTTCCAGTATAGTTTTTCCAAACTTCCTGTGTTTTTTCTTTATTGTCCTTACAAGTTTTACAAGATAGGGATGAGCTATTTTAAAATACTGTTCCAAGAAAAAAGGAGTAAAATTTTCTATTACATCTGCTCATTTATTGTCCCCCATTTTTTCTCTGCCATTAAACTTTTTTAGACTCTAGACACAGCCTGTAAGGCTGTCTTAGCATCTTATCTTCCTCAGGTATCTTTAAATAAATTTTCAAGTGTCTCTCAAGTTACTTTAGCTTTCTGAAACTATATTTTCTGCAATACCGAATGAAATACACTTATTAAAATAGTCTCGAACAATTAAAAGCATGTGATAATGCATTTTTTCTGTCCCACCATTAAAAAGCTTCTACTGAAGTTTATTCCTGCTTTTTCTTCTCCTCTTATTGATCATGAATGAGCACAAACATTATTCACCAGGTCCGTATGTTGTATTTATTTCATAAGAATGTTCATGCATCTGTGTGTACATGTGAAAAAATAGAGGTTTTTGCCTGTTTGTATATAAATGTCTAAACAGCAGTGTCACAAACTAAGACAAGTCTTAAAGAATCCAGCTGATTCTGTGTGGGACTTGTATTTTCTGTTTTATTAATGTGAAAAGTGTGTACAGTATTGCCTCTTAATTGATTTTTTTTTTCTTTGAAATAGTATCCAACATCATAGTTGTAGCAATAGAAATGCGTTTTGATGTTTTGAGTTTTAAGACTGACATTGAGAGGAGTCGATTCCACTGAACTCATAAATAATGAATTCTTATTTTCAACTAGATGTAGCTGATAAATAACAAGTCAATAGGGAATATATTAAATGACACTGAGCGAAAAGCTTTGGAGTTTTCATTGTGGTGTCAGTAGGTCTGTTAAAGGCTTTGCCGCCAAGCTTGAAGTTTTAAAGCATGGTTGACTTGGTTTAAACATTTTTTGTGGAAACTGAAATGCGGTAGAACCTTGCTAATCCGCACACCTCGTAATCGCAGAGACAGACCTGGCAAGCTCCATCTAGGGCTCAGCAGAAAGACACAGGCCTGGAGCCACGTTTCTTGTTTGGGGGCTTCCTTCTAAAGGTGCTCTGCTGTGCTTGCTGTCCTAAATCCCATTTGTGTAGTTCATCACAGTACCAAAATCAATCCATCATTTTCTTTTCCAAGTATTTTCTGCCCTCTTTGTTTCACTCTTATGTACATTGCCAAAATGTTACCAGTTTGTGTTGGGTCTTCTAGTCATATTTATAAATTACCTGATGTTGTGTGTGTGTGTGTATGTGTGTATATATATATATATGAATTAAAATCTGAACACTAAATGCAATAGGAAAAGGATTTAGAAAAGAGAAAATCCTACAAGTTCTGAACTCTGGAATTTTTTGTAATGGCAAACGTTCTGAAAGAGAGAGAGAGACATCTTTCTAGGTAATGGAAGGACATTGCTCTTAAAGGGGTTGAGACTCTTGGCTTTTGTTGTGCCTTGTCAAGCACACCTTCCTTCGTGCTGTCTGCTCGCTGGCGAGCCATGCCTTGTGGGGAGCAGGGGATGTGAAGTCCTTGCTGCAGATGCTTTATTGTTTGTGATCAGCTGGTGATGACGTTTGAAACAAAAGTTCCCCCCCGTTTCTATCAAGCCTTCTCTTACCACCCACTAGAAACAGAAATTATTTGTGTTCATCTATCAAGTTGAAGGTTTTTATCTTGATTGCAAAAATAAAATAAATCCTACTGTTTTGAATACGATGAATTATTAGCTCCAACCAGCCTGCTCTTCTTCCTGCCCCATGGTGCTGATAACAACATGCTTAAGGAAAATCAGTGAATCCAGACCTGATCTGGTCCGGCTGGGGCAGGTACTGGGTGTCTAGGATAAAGTGTTCAGTGCATAAGAGATTAGTTAATATTAGGAAAATATTTTTTTCTCACTGAACTTCCTAGACGCACTGGCCCTGCTGGCTGATAAGTGCATACACGAGCAGTACAAAAAAGGGAAGGTATCTCCTGGGATGTATTTATATTAGGAACAAACATCAAAAGTCAAATTTTCAGTAACCAGATTTAAGTTCCCTCTTACGTGTAAATAAGAGGTGGCAAAGAATATGAATATGAATACTTGGTTTGGCTACGGCTCAGCCATTTTCTGGTTGTGCTTAGTGCTTGGCATTGGAGAAAAGCTGTTTGGATTTTGCTTTTCAGTGTGTATGCGTACATATACATGGTTATTCTTAGTGGAAAGTTGGTTATCCGTTAACACTGGTATTTATTTCTCTACATGTTGATTTTGATAGCAAGTCTGGTCTGTGTACTTGCATTAATATTGTAGTGCAATAAAGTTTTACCACTTTTGAAGTTAGTAGCAGGCAGAAAGTACAGGGAGTTGTTTACAAAAGAGTCCCATCGATTCTCTTTTCTGTGGAAGCATTCAAGCAGTAAGACCTGCACAGTCTGTTTGGCACAGTAGCTGCTCTCAGCTGGCCCTGTGCCCTCCTGCTGTTAGTCAGGGCAAAGGATGTGCCAGATCTCAGATTGTAACGGAGCAGAGCCTGCTTGCAAATCTGCTTGTAGTTAGCCTGGGGCCTTTTGGCAGCAGACTACAGCCGATTGATTTAGTTGCAATCCCTTTTCCTTAATATTTTCCATCTGGCCAACAATGACCTATAAAGACAGACACAAAACAGAGTTTGAATTATGAGGAGTATAATAGTAAAATGCTTCCAACTCTCACTCTAGAACCTGCACCGATGGCTCGCTGCCGCTGCAGAGCCGAAGGTTTGTTCTAACTCACTTGATAAGAAAAAGGCATTGTGCTCTCAAGTTCAAAATTACGTGCATTTCATTCCCTTCTTGCCATTTCTTGCTGTCTATTGATCCCGAGCAGGAGTGAAGCTCTCGCAGCACAAGCTTCCTCGCATCCTTCTCTTGCACACGCTGCTGGGGCTGAATCACAGAGCGACATCAGGAGCCACGTGAGAACAAGGGATCCCAGAGCAGAGAGAGGGAGAAGAACATGCAAATGGAAATACTTTAAGGCATGCAGCAGCAGGCTTGGGGAGCCTGCGTTCTGATGATGTTAATAAGGAGGCGATGTCCCCCAAGCTCTCCCGCCTGCAGCCGTGGATGGATGCTCTCCTGAGCGAGCTGTCTCCAGATATGGGCTATTTGTCAACACTTCCACTTCTGGTCAAAGGAGAATTCTTGGTCTGATTACACTTCTAGTCCTCTGTGTCTTTAAAGTTTTTATTCTTAACGAAAATTCATCAACTTATTTGTGCAGTTCCACCAGTTAGAGCAGTCCTGGCATTGCAAGCTCTAATGTGCTGAGCTTACCACCTTCACCCGGGAGTGCTTGGGGGTGTAAAGGGTTCAGGCTTTTTCCAAAGGTGGCAATAAATCATGTACAGACTTCGACAGATCTTGTTTTTAATATTATTTACAGGAAAATTAGGAATCGGTTGAACTGAGAGAAGGCTCCAGAGTATTCAGGCTAACTTCAGGCCAAAGAGGCTGGGTGGATCCTGCTCTGAAGGTGCACGTTGCACTTCGTTAGCTGTAATGAAACCCCCTGCAGACCTAGGTGATTTTTCTAAGTTAAAGATGATATCAGTGTCTTGCCTATGGAGTCCAGAGCACAGTATTCTGTGCTGTGTATTTAAACACCTTACTAGATAAAATAAATTGCCACGTAATATTGCAACTATTCCAAGACTTAGACATTTAGAACCTAGAACTCTAAATGGCTCCCTTGGGAGGGGAAATGTGCTGTGTTGTGGGATTTTTGTTTCTCTGTTTAGTAGAAATTCTCACTTGCTGACTCTAAAAATAGTAAATTCACGTGCAGGGGCAAGGGAAAGAAACTTCTGATGTCCTCTGAGTTTACCACAGCTCTGGGTTACTCCGTACATTTCCTGACGCTGTTGGCCCTATAAACTAATGCAGGGCTCTTATCCGAGAGTCGCTTCTCTGCTGACAGTCCTTTGTTCTTGTTTCATCTCGGTCTGCTGCCTGCTGCTTTTCATCATAGCAGTAGTAAACTTGGGAATCCGAGTTCCTGGATGTTGCGTTCGTGGGAGTGCAGTCAGAGGCACAAGTATGTTGGTGTCCGAGGATTACTAAAACAGAGCAGAGCATTCCTGTTGGAAACTTTTTATTAGTACTTTTTCTTCAAAAAATAATAAAGTGAAGGGCAAAATTAATAGCGTGAGGAATATGTGCAGAAGGTAGAAATGAATCCTCACGATAGTTTTAGGAAAGAGTAGGAGGTAAGGATGGACAGGTAGAAGATACCTCATTGACATCTGGGTTGAAGAAGAAAGGGAGACCAGTTAGGATTTTAGCTGGTGATTATAGTATTCCATGAATGGTTTTTGATCTTCCTTCTGCCCCTTGTACTTTGAGGTAATTCTTGCCAAAATAAATAATTAAAAAAAAAAAATCCATGTAGGACCAGAGATCAGATGGAACAGTTGGTGTCTTGTAATGGTCTGGCATTGGAACTGTCACTTGATTTATCTGAACAAAATTTTCATAGCAGTGATAAGTGCCATTCAGTCTGAATATTCCTTCTTGGAGCAAAAATTGTAGTATTGGTGTACTGAAAGAATCAGCTCTGTGCTACTGTCTTGCTGGTTTGGTTTGTTGATGTTTTGGTGCGGCTCAGGGTAAGGCCAAGCTCTGACCTCCAGTTCATTGACGTTGTCTTGTATCACTGGAGTTTCTTGACAGAACTTGAGAAAATATGAAACAAGAACAGTATTTGCTTTCAGAATGTAGCAAGCAAATACACAGTAGAAAGTGAGTTATGACTTGTAAGTACTTGCGATCTCTCAGTGCTATCCTCAGAGACCCAGGATCCCGGAAAATAAATACCCACCATCCTCCCCTTCCTTCTCCTCTACATTACCAGTCCAGGGCAATGCTAATTTAACTGACTTCTAGTGAATTTAAAGAACAGTGGAGGTGTGTTAAAGGAAGTTTCTTGCAGATTTTGCCAAAGCTTTAATCGTGACTGCAAGTCAAAACACTTTTGTGAAATATCAATGAGAAGGATCACAACAAAAAATGTCAAGTGTTAGTAAAACTAATAATGTATTGCTACTGGTGGCACTGGGTGAAGCTAAGAACACTGTATTCTAGTCCGGCTAGTTCACTGGTCTTGCCTACTGAGCAGAAACCAATTTTACTTAATTAATTAGGGCTTCATGTCACACCTTCTTTAGTTGCTGAACAACTGTAACAGAAGTAATTAAATCATGTCACTTTTTATTACCTTTGGCCTTGGCTGACTGGCTTGAAAACTTCCATTTCAGGGCTAATACAAAGTGAATTAGCGCGTCACCTTGGGGAAAACCCGGCTCCCTGGCATCAAAAAAGTAGAGAGGAAGTAGTTAAAGTTCCAGATGGATAGATCTTCTCTTCCGCAAATGGATCACTTTTGGGCTGCTGTCTGGAGGTTTACAAAACGCATCTGTCAGGAGTGAGCCCATCCTGTACTTGCTGACAGATGTATACAACATTCCCCCAACGAGATTACATGGCAGCTTCCTCCGTGCGGGCTCACGCCGTGGCAGGAGCCCCCAGGTTATGTAGTGGTAATTGGAGAAGCAGGGTCTGTTCTTAGCGGTGGAACTGCTGAGAAAAGCTGCGTGAGTTGACTTCTGCATATTGTTTCAATAGAAAACATGATTCAGCCGTACTCTAATAACAGGAGAAAGGTTTTATGTGGCTTCGTAGAGGCAGTGCTATCTGGGCTGTGCTTGGATCTGAAATGAAAACCCTCCTTGGTAACCCTGGCTGTTGATGAACGTGCTGGGTAAGGGACAGCTCTTCCTCCAAGCTCTGCAAGTTACCCAACAGGAAGGTACCTCAGTGTGCTTTAGAATTAATTAGTGTTGGTGCACCAGCCTGAGAATTCAGAGGATAAGATGATTGTGGGCAATCTCCTATTTTAGTCACTTGCTTAAGCTGATTGTTAGACGAGAAGTCAAATAAAAAATAAGTGCCCTGTAGGCAGTTAAAGAGCCAAAGTCTTTTCTGTTACTCTGCATGTCACATTTTCAGGATCAGGTTCATCAGCGGTGTCTCTGCAGATGAAGAGTCAAGTACTATAATTTCATATGTTTATTTTTACATCTAAGTGTTTGTTGTGAATCCTAAAACTTGTACACTAGCCCAGTTTCTTGCATTCCCAAATTATGAGTTCCCAGTACCACCACAGCACTGAAATCATCATTCATTTCTCACCTGGGTCTTTCAGCTGTGGTTGGATTTGAGCTTAAGTTCTATGACTTGCTGCCAACTGCCTTGGGGACCAAGCTATGTTTACTATGAGGAGGTGTGTGTGCTACCACCGACCCCGTGGGTGAAGTGCCCTCCCTGTGCAAGGGAACTATCAAAGACCTTGGGACTTGGGCTTTTTATTTTTTTCTCCTTAGCCTTTGACATAGGTTGGTGGTTAATGACTAATTCAAAATGTATGAGTAGAAAAAACCCTCTGGTTCAAGAGTAAAAGACCCCAGGAAAGATAGAGATGCTCAGCTTCAACTTTTTAAATACACGGTGAAATTCTTTTGCTGAGCTGAAGTCCTCACCAGCCTTACAGTGTGGCTCTTGAACATACAGGTGTGTAAACGGTTTTCTTCTCTTGAGAAATTTATTGGCATTACAGATTGTGATACAAAATAGGTCAAAGTCCCATGGCTTTTGGAGCTCACTACAGCAGCGTGCTGTGGCACACTGTGCGTTGTGCTGGTAGGCAGCACTTTTGATTTATAATAAAAAGTTCTTAATTCTCCTGAAATTTCAGCGGAAACTTAGTACTGGAGGGCATGGCTCCGCAAGCACATAGGATTGGAGTCCGTAATGAAAAGGAGCTGTTTCTCTGGTCAAGGAAAAGGGTTAATTTGCATTGGGATGAAAAGGCTGTTCAGGATCTACTATTTCAACCTGTGATAGACTTAACAGTAGTCTTTGATCCCCAAATGAAATGTGATGGATTTCAACTAATGCCAGATGTCTCAAACCTAGTGGGATCTCTGATTGTCTGCCACATCTAGAGTTCTCCCTTCCAGCACTTTCATGTGTGCTTTTAAACGTAGTTTGAGATGAGAGATTCCTTGACAAGCTAAGCCTTTGGAATCCGTTCTCTGTATTGTCACTTCAGTGGTGATCTCTAGGCTCTCATGCTGTCTAATGCATCCTGCTTTTTAAAAATCAAGCCTCATGCCAAACTGCTCTACCTACTTCATAACCTATTTTTTGAAGTCCTGGAAATCTAGTGCCGGTATCATCTGTAACTTTTCTCAGTTTAAGGCGGTTCTCTGCCCTGTTCTTATTCGTTAATTAGAGCGTTTTACCCTGGCCAAGTAGAAACCTTATTCGGTGTATTCCTGTTGGCATTAAGTGGAACATAATTGTTGTCTTTTTAACTCCAAGGCTCTCTGCTTATATTTCATAAATCTTACTATAAGCCGTCGAGCACTTCAGTAGTACCCATCTTCTCACCAAGTGTGCTTCTTGGGGCATCCTTTGCCTGTGGTTTTAGTAAGAGTATGAAGACGTAATTGTCAGTGCTTTGCCTTGTAAATGCAAACAGTTTTCTTTATGTATCTTTATTTCATGTCGCTGCTTCAGTCCTTTGCTCCTGAATGTGTTTGAGAAGTTTATTTCTTTGTTTTAAACTGAAAAGCTCAAAGATTTACAACTCTCCCCTCTGAAGAGGAGCAAGAGACTTTATCATTGTGTATGGGAGTTTATGGGACTTCCCAATTAATTGTACAGCTACTAAAAAAACACTTAAAAATTACAACACTGCACTTGATCTTCCAGAGCTAACCACCCTAGCGTGTTTGGTTGGAGAAGGAAGCTGTGCCTGCTCAGACGTGCCTGCGGTCGCTGGGCACGGTAAGAACTGCAGCTTTCTACTCCATAAAAGCCTGCTGTAGTAGGGATTGCACTGTTGTAACGCTGATCAAATTGCACAGTTCTTTTCTTCTGTCGTCTGCCTGTGCCCCAGGCTGGCTTCAGAGATGTATGTATGCTCCAAAACCTACTTACGGTTTTGCATTTTGTTTCAGCAGACCCCAGGTCCTGTCTTTCAAATGAATTCCTTTCTCTTTTCTCTGTGTGGACTGACTGCAGAAATATCACTCGGCAAGTTTTCCCAATGGTGTGAATAACTTGTGTGTTAGAAGTTAAAAATCTTTGGTTTTTCAAAAGGAGTGATCTACCAGAGGGGAATCAGAAAGTCCCCAACAACAGGCCAGACCTTACAGGTACTTCTGAAATGAACGAAACAGAAAATATGGTGTCATAAAATTCAAGAAACTTTTTCATAAATTGTGCAGTGACAGGTAATTGACAAGAAAAAAGCTTGGCTGTTGAAAATGCTTAAAATATTGTACATTCTAAATGACGCCTGTGTTTATGTGCCCGTGGTGGCAGTGTCTCTGTACAGAACATGGGATGCTAACGCCTTGCCCTGTGAGCCCAAAGGTGGGGGATTCCTATAGCCCCGCCTGAAGTGTGAGCCTCCAGGTTCTTGAAACACAGATTCTTTTTCTACGGTATGTTTTTCAGTGAAATTCCAAAGCGTGTTTCTCATTGAAAAGCTATTTCTTTCTCAGACTGTAAAATGACGTTGTTTTTTCCTTCGCGGAGTGCTCCTGCGAGAGGCAGGGGAGATTACTGTGCACGCTGTTGGTGGAAGCTTCATGATGTTGCATACTGTAGTGCTTAAGTTCTTCTGAATTCCTTTTGTTTACATAAATTCCACTGTGCAGCTGCACTGGACTTTTTTTTTTTACTCCCCCCGAGGTTTTAGAGTGACCACAAAGAATCTGAGAAAGGGTGACAGCTTCGTCAAACTCGGGCTTCAGTTCCATTTGCGATGTCCCAATTAGATGCTAGCACACCAACAAAAGCCCCTTGGAATGGTTATCTCGGGCTGCTCCTGCACTTTTTAGCTTGACTAAAATGTAAAATTGTTACATCATAAATCTCTTTGTTACAGTGTTCTGGGTTGGTGTCGTTAAAGGGGTGTATTGAGCTCTTTGAGCTGCCTTTTGTGAGAGACGCTGCTGCTGCGCTTCAAGAGCCACTGGAGCTGCTTGGGTTCAATAGTGGTATTTAGTGAACTTGGGAGTCTTTGTGCCAGGGAGACTTGCTGTAACTGCTTATCCTTGGTCACACCGGGTGGAAAACCAGGAAAGGGAATGTATTAATTGACTTTTATTATTAATACACAGCAGCATGTCACCAAAGTAAGCACTTTCTGTTGATAATTATATGGTATTAAGATGCTCCATAAGATGAGATGTGCAGTGCACGTTCTGTGTAAGCCAGTTCTGCGGGGTTAAGTACTTCTAAAATGTGAGTCACGTCCTTAATCTACAGAACTTTTAACTGAATCTCATTGAATCATGGAAAGATCGCTCATGGATAATAAAGGGAAGTTCATTACAAAACTGAGGAAGATGCAAAAAGGGAAGAAATCCTGAGAGCAAGAAAAGGAAAGGATGCGGATGGCTTTCTGCAAGGGATTGAGCTCGAATGCAGAGACAAAACTTCAAAATATATTAAAAATAAAAAAAGCAGATGTTCCAAAAAGGCTGTTGGCGGATCCTGTGGAAGGTAAACCTGCATCTCATCAACATGCACAGATGTTGCTATGGAGATTTGTGGGTATGTGTGTATGTGTTTAAGCTTACAAGTGTGAGAATGTGTCAACAGACTGGGTCTAGAAGACAGAATAATGATGTACTGAGTTCCATAAGGTTCAGGGAAAGACACTGGAACACAAATGGCTGAACTGGGAATTTAGCCTGTGGAAATTCCCAAAGGAGCCCAGAGATGCCTTGATTCTTTCAAATGCATTTTGTAAAAATGTCGGAAACATTGGGTGGGGGAAGGAAAGCAAGGTGGAAAAAAAAAATTAATAGTGTATTACTGCAAGGAAAATAATAGGCATACGGGGACTTATGTCTCTCTTGAGAGGAGAAAAAGGATTATTTTTAAAGTGTCTAGTTGTCATTTAACTCAGTCTTAGCTTTTCAAAATTAAGGTGGAATTTAAAACTAATTTAAAAGGGCAATTCACATTTTTAATGAGGAGAAGGAAGAAGTGCTTTGATGGCTGTGCTTTTACTATTTGAAATTGTCTGTGTGAAACCGCAGAAGAGCACAGTGACTGGCAAAGAGCTGAGCTCAGCAGCAGGATCTGCTATTACCGTTATTTTTTTCAATTTGCTGTATCTTACTTGTGGTTTTAATCTCGCACGCGACTCTCCTCAGGGTGTCAAGTTTGGAACAGTGATGTCGTTTGGAGCGGACATAGAGAGCGGCACATGTGCCCCTGTTGATACAATCTCTCCCATCGTATGTGCATGACCACGCAAAAAGGTGTTTCACTCATTAAACCAACGCTTTGACACGTAAGAACCTGCTGGTCTTTGTAATGATTTTGCTGCCACAACTAAGTACCAGGTGTCTGTGCTTTGAATGAATTATCCAGAGTCCGTGAACTGAAGCACCACCGTGTTCTACTGAGACCTGCACGAGTCGTGCTGGCAGAGGAAATACCTTCCCCAAATTTCCTCTTACACCCTTGTCGATGGGAGCGTTCCCAGTGAAGTCAGAGAGGATGCGCGCTATGGTTTGTATAAGAGCCAAGCTCATTGTTGGCAGAATTAAGTATGCTAGGCCAGTGTAGATTATTGTACTGAGCAAAAGGTCAAGATCCAGGAGCTCCTTGAATCCAGTCCTGGCTAATACAGACAGATTTTGTGAGCCTGTCACTCCCGAGAAGTATGCCCATCTGTAAAATGGAAATGACTCTTCTGTTTTGCAAGGGAGATGGCAGTTGGTTATGCTGTTATCAAAATACATAGTACGTGTTATAAATAAATACATGTTAAAAATTCCACTTCTGATCTGTGTGAATGGTAGGAATAAAAGTTACGTGTGCTTACAACTCAGTCTATTAGGAGATGCTGCGTTCAATATGCTGATTAGACTAGCTACTCTATCTCATTGGTTTCAAAAGACAAAAGTCTATGTACCAAAATGCAGATCTGCCCCTACACAGACTGGAAGTTCTAGTACTCTGTAGAAACGCTGTGAACTAAGGGGGTACTTGTCTTTGTAGGCTTCAGAGGAAACCAGAGGCACTACAGGGATCTCTCCAGAAGTGGTTGCTTGACTTCTTCATGGTATTGGCACAGCAGTAAAATTGAATGCTGGAGCTGTCGATGTTGAGAATTAGGTTTATAAACAGTTGCTAAAGTAATTCATAAAATCTTCATAAATCATTTTACAAAGTACCCCTTGCCACTGCGGTTTGCTGCTGCTACGTTAAAACATGTAGTGGTTTTGCTGCTGAGGTTCTCGATACACTTTCAAACTCTTTAGTGCTCCACGGGAGTTTATTTTGATGAGTTCAGCTTCACGATGGTGAACACTTGTGATGAGTTCAGCTTCACGACGGTGCACCCGTGGGTTATCCTGCCACTGCATCCTCCTTCACGGTTGTTTGTCAGAATCTCCCTTTTCAAGTTGCCTTCATTGGAGATTTACCTTTATAACAGTAAGTAAAGTTCAGCCTCTCTTTACACTTGACCTTGGCTGTGAACGCTCTTTGTGAGACAGCTGCAGCCATTCAGAGTGGTGCCTGCTATCACTTGTCACTCTCCTTCATTCTAGTGAGTGCTCAGAAGGTATTGAAAGAAATGATAGTGGTGAAATTCTCACATTGCAAAGAAGGTGTCTTTGTTATCAAACCCTCTATTCATTAGTAATGATTCAGAACTCGATAAGAAGCAATGTTTTTTTTTCTTTTACTGGATAAAGAAATGAACTGGATGCCAGTGTAGATGCATTGCTTGAAGACTTCTCCTCTGCTGCTGTCACAGATGTTGCATTTTTACTGTTGGATGATTCCATTTGACTGAATTAGTTGCATGTCTTTACATATAGATGGTGTAATGGAGCTATCGCCCTGGGTTTGTGTGTACTTCCTTGGCTTTCCTGTGTGCCGGAAGGCAACCTTTACATTCGGTTGGAGATAAAACAGTTGCCCTCGTATGGTTGTGCAGCTTGAAGTCCCATAACTTGTCATCAGTGAGCCCTTCGTTTGACATAGGCTGGTAGCCGAAGCACTGTGCTCAAGTTATGAAGCACAATCCTGAGATTTTCAAGTAAGCCAAAGGGTTTCTAAACGGGAAAATTAACCTTCATTTAAAATCCCAAACGGGACAATTGCATGATAGACTGGGTACAAGAGCCGTGCAGTGGAACCTGCAGCACCTCTCCGTGTGGCTTTTGCTACAGGCTAACTGACTTTTGTGGCTGTAGATACTGACAAGTTTATTGCCGAAGTTGCCCGTGGCAAACGGGCTGGAAGAGGGCTCGGACTAGTAATAGATTAAAATGAAGCAAGGGTTTTTGGGGTGTTACTCTGGCCTTTCTGCTCCACATCCACAGGTACTATTTGACCTGGCTAAATGTGAAGTGTTCATTTTAACTCATGTTCCCTCGTGTGAGTCAACTGGCGGGGGATTTATTTTTATTTATTAAAAAAAATCCCAACCAAATGATTGTGAACAATTCTAATAATTGTTTTGTTTTAAAAAATTTTAATATTAAGTGTTTAATTAGAGTAGGAGGATCCTGGAAATCCCCTTTCCTGCCTAATTTCATTACTGTTGGCAACTTTGTGTCAGTAATGGAAGTTCTGTTGGGTCATCTCCTTCTGGGGAATGACAATACACACGCGTGTGTGTGTGTACATGCGTGTTTGTGTGTGTGTACGTGTGCAGATAAACACAATTGCTTCGTGTCAAAAGTGCTAGTTTAATATTCTCCAGCTCTGGTCGCAGTCCTTTCTGGAGGTCAGAAAATGTGACCTCACATGCTGCTGTGATGGAGTAGTTTTTTCCTTTCATATATTAAAGTGCACGAGTGGCTTAATATGTTGAAAAATTCAAAGCTAAATTGACTGCAGAACAGCATTTTCATCTGGGTAGCAGCTCGTATTGGGTGATGACATTTTCTGTTCAGTGTAACTTTTGAAGTAGAGATTGGCCGTGTGAGAGCAGGGCTGGCTGGCCAGCTGGACCTTCCGCTGCTGCCGGTGCAGGGTCACCTTGTCCTCCTGCCCGCGCGCCGGGGACAGAGGGTTCTCCTGCTCCTCACCAGGAGAGTCAAGGTGAACCTCTTCATCGCTACAGACCCCTAACTGCAGGCAATGCAGGGTTTGCTATCGCGCTCACTTGCTTCTTTTTACATCTTCCCTGTTGTCTCAGCCCGGCTGGCCCGTGGTTGGTTTGGCTCCACCGTTCTTGAAGCTGCATTTTGGAGCCACTTGTGTTGAGGAGCTGCAGCCCAGCGCCCCTGTCCCGCTGCTCGCCCCGACCCTCGTTGCTGTGACACATGTAACTAATGATGTTTTGTACTTCCAAGGAGCGCACTAAAAAGGTGATGACATACGAGTTACTGAATAAGGTACTGTGCAGCTTGTGCCGGGAGTTTGTGCAGACCTTATGGAGCGTAATCAGCAGTTTTCCTGTGCTCGTGCTTGTTTCCCGCCAGACTGGCCCGTGTCCAGCGCCGGGGCCGCACCGCGCTGCGCGCCCGGGGCGAGGGAAGGCACGGCAACGGACACCTCCCGGCCTGGAGAAGCCTGATTTCATTAGGCTTTGGTTTGATTCTCACGATTTATGGCAAATACCTTCCTATATGTGTGTATGTACATGTGTGAGCAAACTGAAACTGGGTGTGAAATTGAAAAAATAATAATTTCAGGTTGCGCTTTTTTGTTTGCTCTTCGGCCACGATCTGATTTATGCTTATTGGAGTCTTTGAACTTCAACTCCCTTGAAGAATCTCTAGTCTATCGTTGTTTTGATGTTCCTTGAAGAGGGATGTGTGTGCATGTGTGTGTGTGCGCGCTCCCTGCCATGGTGCTCTGGGCAATTTCACTCCAGAGCGCTTCCCTTCCTTTGTTTAACCTCTGACCTGTGAAAACAAGAGTTAATCAAAAGTTCTAAGGTAGCTAAGAGGAAGGGGAAGTGTTTGGTTACAAATTAAATATGAGCAAGTCATAAGCCATAAATCTTCAGCAGTGCTACCAGTTGTGCTACTTAAGTTGCATGTGGTACAGAAAGTTTTGGGTTATAAATTCAACCTCAGTTTCTTTGGAGGGGATGTCTAAAAGATGCCTCAAAGAAAAAATCCACCTCTCTTCTTTTTCCCTTTTGGCAGAGATCTAGAAACAAGTTCAGATAACTACGTTTCTTGATTTTTTTTTTTTCAGCTTTAACAATTTGATTTAATAAAAGCAGAACTGTTTCACTGTTGAATAGTAAACACATGGAATAAGTGATGAAGTAAACGTATTGAAGATGGCAGGATAAATTAGACTTCTAACGTATCCAAAGCTTTCAGGATGAGAGAGATCCGGAATTCTGCAGTGACAAAGGCAGGAGGTGAAAAATGAAGTGAGATTGTCTACATAATTGATGCCATTTTGTGGTGGGTTGGTTGGTTTGTCTTGTCTTGCACTTCTCTTGAGCAAGAGCCAGCCAGGCCCCGGGCGCTGTTGTGCTCGGGGCTGCTGCAAACACCAGCTCATCTTCTCAGCTTCCAAACTGTGAAGCTTCTCTCCTCAAAATGAAAAATTATTCTTAAAATAAGAAAAAGGGCTGGTTATGCTGAGATGTTAAACTCGTGTTTGGAAACATGGATTAAAATAAGGAAGAGTTCATGTTAAACGAAGGACAATGATGAAGTTCACCAGGGAGGAGAAAAGGGAAAGGCAGCAGCAGCAGGGCTGTACCGTCCCTCTTGTATAGGGGGTTTGCTGATGCTTTGACATTGTATGAATATGAGACTTTTTCTGGGCTATTTTTATTAGAATCATAGAAGCTATTTTCTAGGTGCTGAGCAAAAGACTTACAACTGGATTTGGATGGAGTCCCATGGATAGAACCTCTAGATTTGTTGTGTTTGTATTGTGGTAATAAAGAGAAATCCCTTGTGCAGGAGCGGTTCAGCTGTGAACAGATGAGAAAACGTCAGTAAATCTTTGAAAAAAGAACAGAACCTGACCTGGGTCCAGAGCCCAGCATTGTCCCTCTTGGGTACCTGCACCAAACGGTGCTGGAACCTGCTCGGCCCTCGCTGGGGCTCTGAAGGAAGGGCAAGTCCCACAAACTGGAAGCTGAGCTTTTGTTTATTGTTTTTTATACTGACATGTACATTATAAACACAGTAACATTTTAAGAGTCTCATTTTAATTCTGTAAATGTCATTTTCCACCAAAAAAACTTTCCAGGAGGAAACTCTCTTTCCCTGAGCAATTAAGTAGAACGTTAAATGCGCCTTCCTGCCACGAGTTTTGGTTTCATACTGTTCCGGGAGCTTTCTGCCGCCTCTGTCTTCTCAAATGCTTTTGATAGATGCCTTCCAAGGATTTGTTTACCAGGTTCTTAATCTCTACTTAGCAGATACGTTTTGAGAGGATTTCTTGTTACTCTTGTAATGGCTTTTAACTCTGCTGAAGTTTATTTAACTAAACGGAAAGAAAGAAACTTATCTTCTAACTAATCCTTCTTGATTGTTTACAATATAATGCCAAACTTAAATGCTGTTTAAAGTGGTAATTGTCTGTCTTTCTGCTCTATTCTAATACATGGTTTGTAAAGATTCTTAGAGCATATTAATTTAAATGATAATACTGTCATATAACATGAAAAGTTAAGTTGCTTATCAGTATATTTTGATAAGCTACTTACATTTTACAGTAGCCTTTGCAGGCTTCAAACAAATGTTAATGATGGAGTGCCACTCACTTTATCTGTCTCATATATAGCTTCTCACTTCATTTATTACTGGAAGCTGTACAGTTCGGAACCGTGGGGCACTCAATTCTTCACAGTTGTCAGGATGCAGTCATATTTTATAAAAACTTCAAATCCTGTCTAACTATATCAAAATAGAACCCATTTGCCTCAGAAAGCATCTGTGATTAAAAGAAGAATCCGTTTGTGCGTCACAAACTCACTTTCCCATTGGTGGCAGCTGAGGGGAAATTCCTTGCTGGTATTTAAAAGGAATCGAAATAAAGAATTGTGCCATGAAACCAGGGCACAAAATCATAGTGAAGCATGCTGTAGTGAAAAGTAACATCTTAGCTGTCCGTCTGACTGTATGGAATGGAAATGTGCTGCAAACGAAAAAGATGTGATTTTTTAATGTGTTTGTCTTTTAATTTTGTTTCTTTATTTTGTAAGTTGCCTGCAAATTTGCTGAAGTTAAGTTTTTATTTGACTAACTCAGGGCTGAGCTAAATACAATGCTAGAGTAAGATTTGACAACAGATAAAAATGGAGATGCTGGTCATGGAATTTACAAAAATCCAGTCGTACCAGATTCAAACCCAAACCACCTCTGCCTGCAGTTTACCAGGCCCCTCAGCAGCCCCACAGAAGAGTGGTGATTCAACGTGTGCTTCGGGAAATAATGGTGATTAAAAATGTTCCACGGGACATGAACATCAATGGACATGTATTTTATGGGTGAAAACCTTGCATTTCATTGCACGCCCATTACGTACGGGGTGAGAAGAAAGGTGGAGCCCCGGTGCTGGCCTGTCTGATGGGCAGGGTTGTGCAGAGCTGGTGCTGAGCTCGGGTCTAGTGCCCACGGTGGCTGGAAACACAGTGGAAGAGAACACGCTGAAGCTCGTTCCTCAAAGGAGAGGGATGCTTCAGCCGGCTGGCAGTGTTCTCCTTCAAACAGAAGGTCTGCTGGGGCTGTCTGAGCAGGTATTTGTAGTGTCATGTCCAGTGGAGGCTGTTGTTAGGATGCATCTGTATAGCAAAGGCCAGCAATCTTGGACTTGTTAACGGAGATTTAGCAAGTTAAATGTCTGCTTTTTATTTCTTTTTTTTCTTTTAGTTACCTCCCATGGTTTGAAGTCTTCTATAAGCTGCTCAATATCTTGGCAGATTATTCAGCAAAAGGACAGGTATTATTCTAAAGTACTAACCCTTCTTTTCCCTGCCCCGATATCAAGCGAAGGAGAGAGGATGAGGACAAACTGCTTTGAGAAGTGCTTCTATCAGAGATGGCCGTGTCAATTATTAATTTAGATCATGCAGTAACATAGAAGATCATACTCAGCCAAGCTGAAAGCTTGGCAAGTGCCTTTGAAAAATAAATATGCTTTTAAATTATTCTGGGGAAAAGATGAAGTCCAAGAATGTGACTGGGGATCCAATGCTAGCTAACGGTGTCCCTGTGGTCCCCCAGACTGCAGACCCCTCGATCACCTGCAGTGTATTCCGCACTGATGCAAAGTGCTTGCCCACATAGCATCATCTAGCCTAAGCCCTTCAGATGCTGTTTTAAAGCAAAACAAAATAAAATTCAGTCTTGAGAGAGTGGAAAAAAAAAGTGAACTACAAGTAAAATCTTCCCAGTTAGGTTGCTGCTTTGATTGATTACGATTTTGTGGTAAGAAATAATTCTGTTGTGCATTTGGCAGAATCATTTGCATTTGAGGTGGAAATACATCTTCATCTAGATGGATTAAATACATTTGACTTTACCCTAAGTCAGCGAGTTATTTAGAACTTGCAGTGGGAGCTGGCTTGCTCTGAGCTGAGTAACTATGTAGTGCATAGCTTGGTGACTCAGTAGGTTGCAGAAATACATACGAAGAAAAGATATTCCAAAAAAAATCATGTTATTAAACCTATCTGTCAGAGGAAACTACACTTATTTCGGTTCATAGACTAATGCATAAATCTATTTCATGTTTTTCTTTACACTTGTAAGTTCTCTAAGCCCCCAGTTCCACAAACATTGCCCTTCTGTCTTGGAGTTGAGCTGCTTGTGGCAATGCCTGCTTAGCATTCCTTTTCTTTTTTTTTCTACTTATTTCAGGATAGTCAAAGGAGTGAGCTCCTAGAAACATTTCATAAACTTGCCATCCCTGAGCCAGGAACTTCTGTTCATCTTGGAGTGGTAAGTGAAGCGGGAGATGTAACCGAAGGGGTTCTGTTTTCATTACGTACTGCAACAGAGGAGTGTCAAAAGCAATTCTCCTTTTTGGAACTTGGTACTTGGACGTTGTTTTCCTGTGAGGACTCAGAGCTGGGACATTCCCCTTTTCACATTTGGGGCCCTCTGTTTCCCTTTCCTTAACCTCAGATGTCTTTGAAATGCTGTTCTTTGATTGGAGGAAGATTGGGTGTATTCCCCGTGGAAATTTCTCACCGTATCATCTGTGACCTGCGAGAGGTCACAGAGCAGCAACACGACATTTGCTGCCCACGCTTCTGCAGAAGCCCTGGATCTTGAGAGTATGCGAGGGGGACAAGACTGGAGAGCAACAGTCACGTACCTGTTGTAGCAGCATTTTGAGTATTAACTGTTTAGCACGTTTTCTGGTTCCTTCTCCTTGTCCACCCCCCCCAAGGAAAAAAACCTCATACAAAAAAGGATTTATTTCATTTTTATATCCTGTGAGAAAATTAACCAAATAACATTGAAGGATAGATGTGGAATTTAATTTATGGGCCTATATTTTGAATTTAGTCTTTTGGGGTTTTTGTCTTCAAATTAATTTCTGCAGAACAACCTTGTGCTGCAGGCCGTAGTGAAAAAGTACTTAGGATGCACATTGCTGCCGCTGCCAGTTAGTCATTTAGAGTCACATGGAAGCTGGCGATGTGTGCAGCCACAGCTCTTCTCCCTCATTTCCTTTACTTCTTGTTCTAAAGTACTTTTCGGCAACAAGCAGCTTACTCTCATCACTTCACCCTGTAACGTCAGTCGACAGGTAACAGTTGTTTGGCCTCGCGAGGTCACCAGCTGGCAGGGGAAGTGTCCCCGTCCTCTCGAGGTGAGCTTTTCGTGAGCAGCATTTCTGTTGAAGAGGACGAGCTGTCTCAAAAGGCAACGATCAGTTGGGTTATTTCAGTTTTTTCATACCAGTGGTTTCGAGGAATGCTGCCGGTCTCCCCTTGTCTCAGACATTTCATGGGCAATGGAGCAAGAAAGGATATAAAAAAGCAGCCAAGGGACTGTTGCTCTGGTGTCTTTACACGTTTTATTTTGGCTGTTTACAAGCCTATTTTGAGGTTGGGGTGAGGTTCCTATATGTGATACTGTTGCATATACTATTCCTGTATCTTTGCATTGCATCTTTTCAACAAACTAAAACAGCGATATATCAAAAAGCAAGAATTTTGTGTTTATACATTTAGTGTCTATATTCAGTGTAGCTGTTAAACTCACTTGCTATTTCGGGTTATAGACTGTTCATGAAGCACTGAAATGTCTGAGATATATATACAAGAAAATTGTGCCAATTGTGGAACTGTGCCAAGAGTGTAACAGCCTTTAAAGCTTCAGCAAGTAATTAATAAATAGCCCTGAGACAAATTCTGAAAATCTTAAAAATAATATGAATGGTACACAACATCGATTTACAAAAGCCGTTTAGCCACATTCTCTCCTTTCCCAAAGCCCTAACCTAGAATCGTGCGATTGGGAACTAGAGGGAACCTGGTCTCCTGGAATGCAGACATTTATAAAAAACATAACAATATAAGGGAGATGAAATTGCACAACCAATATTGTCTCTCAAAATTTGTTGGGTTTGGTTTTTTCTTTAAGTCATATAAAAGTGACCTAGAACTTTAGTAATATTTTTTAGGTGAGTAGGCATAAAACCTTAGGAAGCATTTCTCAGCAAATTTCCATAACTTCACTGTTTCCTCGAGTGAAATGTAGTGATGCTCTGAGTCGGAGCAGGACCTGCTTGCGGCTCTTCCATCATGGGACCTGCAGCGAGCTGGGGAAAGGTGACTTGAATTATCGACTGCCTTGGTGTTTCCTTGGCATATGTCACACATTGTGTGAGTCTGTCTGTCTCAGCATCTCTGAACAACAAGGAAGTGTAATATAACTTCCCAGGAGCATTTGATACTCTCTATGTTAATGCATTTCATATTGCACGCGTGACCTGAGAATCTAGCTTTTGAAATCCATGACAAAGAAGTCATGCTGGTAGCTGGTAACAAATATTCTGTCATTTTTACTTAGCTGAGCAACTGCTGTTAACGATAGCAAGCAATAAATATAGATTGCTTTTGACAATATTGCAATAATCAATATTTGCTCTTTTTTTAGCATTCTTACTTTACCGTGCCTGACACCAGAGAGCTTCCAAGTATACCTGAAAACGTGAGTACTCAGGACCACACGCTTTTCCTGTCTGTTTAACGTCAGCAGCCAAAGAGGGAACAACTGTTACCTCTGCTTGGCCCAGCGATAGGTTCTATTCTGTAAAACATTGCTCGATGTTGAAGTGAACTTTAGGTCATCAATTTGTAACAAGTATTGGATGGAAAACATGGTGTTGCCAACTGCAGGAGTGACAGGCCTTTTGAGGACAGCATAACAGCAGAATTTAATGTTTGCCATTTGCATTAAAAGATACCAAATGCCCAGGAAATAGCGGAATTACCCTGAGCTGGCAGTCAAAATAGTTATTATAAAGATTTAAAGATTTTGTTATTATCACCAATCTATTATTGCTTACTGTTAAAGTTCCATCTTGGCTCTAATAAGTGAGGAAACTTAAAATACACATCTGTAGTTTTAGCTGTCTCAAAACTGGGAAGAGCTTTGGTGGTGGGATGTGTCCGTGTGGCAGCATGTCGGGGAACAGCGATGGAGTTGCTTTGTGTGAAACTTTGCTCGCTACCATAAGGCTATGAAAAACCCCTGCAAGTGATCTCGAGGCAGTTTTGTGATCGCTGTTTGAGGGAGAACTACAAGAGGCATCCCTTACATAAAACTGCAGGATTACGACAGAAAGGAATGTGTTAAGGATAAAGGACTAATGGACAGATTGAGGTGGGTAGAGAAAGGCAGATCTGCGAATCATAGAGTGAGACCCTTCTGAAAGACTCTTCTTATGTCAGTCAGAGGTGGGTGAAAACAATCCAGTTCTTAGATGGTTCTGAAAATGCCAGGTGTGCCTGGTGTCTTTAGGGCCATTTTTTAAGCGTCATGGAGTTGTATGTGTTTCAGCACGCCTCGGATTTCTAGCCAGATGATAGGTCTGTGGGAAGACAATGCTGGCATTTGCTTCTCTTAAATACTCTTTAATATGCTCCCGCTATGTCTCTTAGCCAAATCTCCGTGCCTGACATCTCAGCTTTCTTTCTGGAGCATTTTGCGATCTGCCTTAGCACCATATACCTCAATTTATGGCACAAAAGAAAGAAGGAATAAGGAATCATCGAGACATTTCATCTCGTCTGCGGATGATTTGTATAGCAGATAACATTTGGGGCTTTGTGTTTTAAAACATTGTTGCTAGCTTTTCTGTGTTGTAGACTTTTCATACTGACACATATCCTGTCAGTAAATTTAATAGATGTGCTCTTTCTTTCTTCTGATTTTTGTAGAAATATGATACATTAGGAATAATTCAAGAGTCAATTCCTGAATCTAAACCAGCTATCAAATCCTGCCCTAATCCAGACACGAAGTCACTTCTTTAGAGAGTTTATATTTTATGTTCATTTCTTTTATGCTAATCATCTCAAGCTTTAACCATTTTTGTTTGATAAGCCTCAGATCAGCTGGAGAGCAAGGAAGGAAGTTTATTTCCATTTTGCAGGCTGGCAAATTTGAGGGCAGAGAGAAATGAGCTAGTCATGGTAAGAAAGCAGTGGCAGGGATTAAAAGTAGATCATCTGCCCTGAGTCCGCTTTAACTGGTACGGAACAGCTTAGCAACACCGCGCGTAGTAAAAGGCTTCAGGAAGTGTTGCTGTATTTGTGCTCTGTTATGTCTGCTGCGGGTGTTCGCTTTCTATTCAAAGGCATGAGTCAGCTTCCCAAAACATTTGAGCAGGAGACATGATGAATGCTCGTGAATCAAAGGCAGAGGCCTTGGGCAGAAGGAGTTGGGAAGCCTTTGAAAGCCGACCGCTCGGCCTGTGCGGGAGGGAGGGCCCTGTGATGCTGCAGAGCGTCCTCCCTGAGCCCTTGAGTGGTGCTCGTGTGCCTCCGAGGGACCCTGCCTGCTGGGACGTAGGTGTCCTGGGCACTGCTGGACTCGTGGGCACCTCTGGGAACAGAAATGGAAGAAGATTTCATTTAGTTAACAAAGATGTATGCCCACAGACACGTATATACACACCCAAATGAGCTAGGGCTCGTTGTAAGAAATAAAATAATTAAATTAAAAGTCAAATGCATTGCCTTAACTGTTGTTGCTGTTGACTATCTTCTATTTCATTTTGTTTTTTTCTAATGAGTATTGTGTAATTTCTTATGAGGATTTCATCTGTTAATGAATTGAAGTATATTAGGGAGTAATGCAAGGACATTAAATGAGCATAAATCTTCATGGATTTTAATCAATTGGCCTAATTTATTAAAAATTCTACATATCTTATCAGCAATTACATTTGAAAACCCATATTAGCAGAAGTTTTAGCGGTGCCAAACTTTGAAGTTGTATGTAGTGATTAATGGAGAGCTGCACAGGTCCCTATTCGGAATGTTAACAAACTTCTTGGAGTTATCGGACTTGGTGTCAGATCAATATGTTTAATGAGACACAAAACCATTTAGCACGGACACCTTCATGTAACAGCAGAGCAGTCACTGCTTCAAAAGATTTAAGTTCTAGGAAAGATTTGTGAGTGCTTTGTGACTTCAGAAGTAGATGGGGCTGGCTGCAGGGGTCAGCGCGAGGCTGTTCGTTTCCTGGAAGGATCTGTTGTGTTTGCAGAGTGCCAGGTAAGTCAGTCCGAGGTGATGACGTTTTCTTGGTGATGATGTTCTGGTGTATTTTTGTATCACTGAGCCTTATATTTTGAAAAGGCTGATTTTTCACTTGCTGTAATGTAATGCCGCTTGTTTTTCTTAAAATCCACCCCCACTTTTTAATGTCTATATTTCACATTTGATAAAGTGCGTTGTCCTCGTTACTTTGCTCGTGTCGTTGTAAGAGTGCCGGCTGCTGAGCCAGGTACCTAACCCGGGTTAGATTTTGCATGTGTGATATTGCAAAGAAAATAAGCTTCTAAATTAGATGAGAGATTTGCAGTAGGAGGACGGAGAAGGAAACCTGGCTCAGTTCTGTTGACCTGTTCTAACAGAACGTTTACCGAAGTCTTGCGAATGGAGCCCTTCAAGAGCAGGCTAAAATAAGTGAGCTATAATCCACGATACTGTGTTTGAGCTTCACTCTTTGCAGAGGAGAGACTTCATTGGTTTGTTCCTTCAGTGAGAGATGCTTCATTAGATGGTGAAGGAAGAGTAGTACATGAATGTTTTTTTTTTTTTTAATCTCCAAAGTCAGTGTGCGTGTGCATTTACTGATACTAGAGAGCAAATGATCAAAGACGTGATTGATCTAGGAGTGAACTTTCAAAGGAACATAAGGGAATTTTGTAGCTTCTTAGTGAGTTTTGGGAGGAGTGGGCATACTTGTTCCTGTATTTTATTTTGAAAATCCCACTTTTTACTCCCCCAGAATGGCTTAAATCCTAAGAAACAAAATACACAACAATTATACTGCAAATTGGAACGCTCTCATTTGTATTTATTTAACTCATTCATGGTTTTGTCACTTACGAGACATGTCTTTCAAAATACATGTGTAAGTCCCAATTCCATCTTCAAAGATGACAGCTTTCTTATAAATAAAACTTCGAGCTCACACGTGAATTTCCCCAGTATCAATACGTTACCATACCGCCCACATGCTTCGCAGGTGCCACTGGCAAATTTCTGCGAGCAGAGACGACTAAAAACTTATAAATCGTTCCATCTGAAGGTGCATTTGTGCATCAAAGCCAGTATTTTGCTAGAATAAAGCTGATGAAAGAATAATTGCAAATCAAGTCCCCATGTCTGTTTTCCTCTGGGCTGTGGGTACAGCCGCCTTCCGAACACGTCCCTGCGCACGCGTGTCTGCACCTTCGGGCAGGACACAGGGATTGTGGGCTCCTTTTGCAGTGCCCCGGATTGGGGTGGCATCAAAGGAAGCTCAGGGCTACTTTAAAATTCTTTTAATTCCCACTATTTGCAGTAATTGTGTCGTCATGCACTGTGTTTTGGCGTCGTGGAAAGATGGGTGAGAGGGGGAAGAAGAGCCGTAGAGAAGACAGCTTATGTTTAGACAAAAATATCATGCTAATCAGCACAGATGGGATGAGAAATACAGAAAAAGTACATGATAGTTTAATAGGTTTTTGGCAAAATGTGTTGGCTTTTTTTTTTTTTCTCTTTGAAAATACCTGTTTGTGGCGGTAGCTTTTCTGTAACAAAGACTTGAACTATTGTTTTATATTAGTGTGTTTGAAGCTAACCATAATGAGCTTAGTTTTTATCTATTTGTATACCGGTACAAAAGTCTTCTAAATACAATGCTTAATTTTTCCATAGTTCTTTCTGTTTGGATGGCAAGCTGTGGAACATATTTTTGCACAGTATGAAGCATCTTGGCAGACTTCTCAGGCCAAGTATTGGTGGTTTTAGAGTTATCTTTGGATCTGTCAAAAGTGCTAATAGGCTTTGTTGAGCTTCTTTAAGTTTCTAAATCATATTTGCTTTTTGCTTTTCTGCACTTTTTTATTTAACGATGATTAAGATTGCACTTGAATTCATGACTAATCTGATTTTGCTCTCATGCTTTTTGTATAAGACTGTCTTTATCATATAGCAATCCTTTCCTATCTTTAAGAAGCTATTTGGAAACAAATTCCTGAATTCAGCATTTTTGGGTGTATTACCTTTTTCTCCTCCTTCCCTTCCCCCCCCTTTTTTTTTAATTTCCATGATTTAAGAAGTGAAAATACCCTCTACACAAAAAAAAACCTTTTTTGTTTGCCTCACCCTGTGAAAGCGCCTCATTCTAGGAGAACGTAGGACTTTTTCATCCAGTTACTTACATGGTGGCTTCCTAGTTTTGATAGTAAAGATCTTAGGATGAGCTTCTGCTGTTCATTAGAAGACATCTTAAATATTTACTAAATGATACATGATTCATGGCGCTGCGGCATGTGCGCAGGGCAGTTCCGTCGGCAGCGATGACTGGATATCGTGCTGGCTTATGGGATGCTGTGGGGGGTGAAGTGGCCGCAGCCTCTTGGGCAGCTTGCTCTGTTTGCTTTTTTGCATTTCAGTTATTTACAATAATTTTTACAAGCCGCAAAATCACAGAAGAAACCTGTGTTGCCTAGGAAGTGTTTATGTAAAGTTTTAGAGGTGTTACTTGCTCACGTCTCGGTCTTTCTGTCTGTACTTGAAAAGCAGATTGCAAATGTACTTTGCTTGTAGTATTCTTCAACTGCAATTAATTTTCTTTATACTACATAAACATACTGGGCACTGAAGTAAAATTGGATATTTGAATCCTGCCTCTTCATCAGAGAAGGGCACCCACTGAATTTGAGAACATGAGATATTTTTTTTTGGTACTTTATCAGACAGCTTTGAAGTTTCCATAAAAGTGACAGAACGTATTTTTTCTCAGAGGAGTATCTTGTAGTTAAGAAGCTGTATGTGAAACATCATCAATTTTATCATTCCAAGGCCTAGCTCCCCAAAAGTTAGTGGAAAGATACTGCAATTAAAAAGTACTCTGACACGAGATGACATACTGCTTTCTTTGGTTAAGCCACACACGGGATGTAATGTGATAGGAGGATGAAATCTGGGTTGTTTGTTTTTGTGGTTGTGTTGTTGTTGTTAAGGATGCTTGTGTTTGTAATATCATGAATCAAAAATTATTTTCTCTCTTCCCAGAGAAATCTGACAGAGTATTTTGTAGCAGTTGATGTCAACAACATGCTGCATCTCTATGCCAGTATGCTGTACGAACGCCGCATCCTCATTTGCTGCAGTAAGCTGAGCACTGTAAGTAAAATGCAGAATAATTTCTTCTGTTGACAGTACTGTTTTTAAAATGCCAGTCATGTATAGGAAATGATCTGATGATCTTCAAGTCGCCTTCCCAACCTCACCTCAATTCTTTGGGTCTCTCTGATGATTTGACTGAACTTCTGTTGGCCTCTAATGTTCAAATGAAAAAGGGTTTTTTTGGATACAGGAATTCTTGGGATTGATTGGTACATAAATATACAAACACTTATGCTGTAGTAAAGTCCCTTTTTCAGAAGTTACTTGGCAGGAAAAAAAACTCTAGACAAATGATACTGTCAAATGGATGTTCCAGTGACCTTCTCTGAACGGACCAAAGGAGCGGGCTAAAATATATTGACAATCCATATTTTTGCAGTTTTGTTTGATAAGGTGTAGTCATAATGCTACTTAGGCTCCATCAAGTGTCTGAGAGATGAAAGCTGCTGAATACTCCAGAGTGCTCTCTTCTAGAAATGGCTGGACATCAAAACAAGCACACAGCTTGCTATAGTTCAAAGTTTTGTGTTATGCGTTTCAAGGTCTATCAGTCAATAACATTGCGATTTCCTTTATATAAAAGCAAATGTTAAGTTTTGGTTCTGTTTGCTCTGTAAATGGGTATTGATTGTTTGCCTTTATGAATGACGAGCAGAAGATGGTTTAACTAATTTTGCTTTCTAGTGCTTGGGTGGCCCTTTCTGGAATACAAGCTTCCATTTCGCATGGTATTAACCAGTCTTTTACTGTATCGCCATGACCTACATCGTGTTTGAGATTAAAACTGCTTCACGGAATTGCAAATGCTATGAAAGGCTGAAATTATGTACATAAAACCCTGTAAGGATGCTCTGTTGAAACAGGGCAGAAATATGAAAGAGTGAGACTTGATACTTAATCTCAGAGTAACCACTGAAATACCGTTTTAAAGGTAACTGGAAGTAGGAGAGTTAGAATAATTTCTGGGACGTATTAGTAATTATTAAATTTTTACAATCAGTCCCACACCTAATGGAAAGGATTTAAGTGTTACAAAGTTTAATATACTCGAAAACTTGTAAAATCCTAACTTCTATATCTGCTAAGTGTTCTATACCCTCCCTAGTAAAATAAGGAAAAAGACATCCAGGCCTGGTAATTGAATAAAGTGTGAGAGAGAGGTGTTTATTTCAGAAGCCTCAAGAATGAAAAGAAGAGTAAATTATCAGAGAGGAGTAAAGAGAGCGGCCATCCACAGCATTGCAGAATTGGCGTGGCTGGTTGGTTTAATCTCTCCCTTTGTGACAGAGCCTGGGAAGAAGAATTACTTACCTGTCACTTTGCCTTCCTTAATGAGCCATTTCACAAGTAGGGTTGTGTTTTCTTTCCTCTCTTTCTGCTATTTCTCTTCCTTTTGCCTCTGTCCAAGATAAAAGCGTGTCTGGTTCTCCGGTGGGGAGGGGTATTCATACTGTGTGTTCTTATCTTACAACTTTATATATAAACTGCTCCAAGATTGGAGTGACAGTGTAAGACAGGTTTGAAGTGTTGGGCCAGCGCCAGTGAGTCCTTCCCCGCACGCTCTGCTCTGCGTGTTCCAGCAGTAGGAACAAGCTGCATTATTTTATTTCAAACTGTGCTCAGCGGAAGCCAAGACCTTGTAACTGGAAACGTACCAAACTGAGAATTCTCAGAGTGGAGTGAGGGTGGTGTGCTGGTGAGGGGGATTGGCTTCTTTGTTTTTATTTTTTAGTTTTTTAACAAAAAAAAAGTGGAAGGGACCTGTTTGTGGTTTATTTCTTTTAACTTTGAGATACGTGGCCCACTTCATACTTAAGGCTTGAGTTTAGTATCAGGTAAGAGAAAATTAAACAGCCCTAGATAGAAAGTCTTTTATGATGGCACGAGTTCTGTGCTATAATATGTCATGTCACATTTAATTTTTGATTGGAATATCCTTAATATAGTTAAGTTGGATAAGATCTAGAGGTAACTGAATGAGGCTGTGTTTATTAGCTATTTTATAACCCATCGATGGAAGAATTGGTACTGTTTTCTTGGAGTTTTTTCTCTTTTTCCTACGAAAGGAAACGCAAATAATTTCACAAAATGTTAAAGCAATTATTCACGTTAAATTTCTTTATGTATTCCATGATCTAACTACTCAGGCATTTTGGTTCATATCTGGCTTTTGAAAAAAAACTCCTGTGCTTGGCAAGAGGCCACTGCTGGTGGGAGCATCCTGCTGCAGAGCTGACGCGGGAGCTTTCCTTGCCTCCTGCGTTCTCCCTCTGTCCTGACGCGCTGTGCAGCCCTGCCCGGCGAGGCAGGATCAGCGGCAGCTTGTCTCTCATTACACAAAGGTAGCTTACACCCAGCCTGCTGGCTCTTAAAAGACTTCAGCTTGTGAATTTCTGTGATGTTTCTGTTTGGCTCCATCAAACTGAAGTGAATTTCTGTACCTAATTTTTCCGTTATTTTTTGGGTGTTCGTACAAAGCAAAAAGATCCATTCTGACATGGGTACTCTTCTGTTCCTGCGAGCCGAGAGCTCGCCATGTCACTTCTTCCATGTCACAGCAAGCTCCCATACACCACCTCTCATCCCCTGCTTGATTTCTGACATGCCTCAGGGCTCTGAGGATAAGGACTTGGTGGTCCTTGGGAAAGGACAACATACTCCTGATGCATTTCACCAAATGTCCTTGCGATGCAGCACAGCTGAGAGCTTGCGCCGTCCTTGTTCTACAGCAGCCTCACAACCGCTGTTCTAAATGTGCGAGCTCTTCCTTCCCAGGAGCTCGGTTGCTGTCCTTCTAACCTGCCAGTAGAGGTCTTGACCTGCACACGCAGCCTTCCCCACAGCCCTGCTTTCGCTGCTTCTTTCTCTTGGAGCTCAGGCCTCAGCTTTCTACTTTGTTTTCAGCCCTGAGTAATGCAGAAAAATGACCTTCCGAGCCCGCAAAAGGTGATGTGTGTTTGGGGCACGCTGCACGCTGGCGGCCCCGGAGCGCAGCTGTAGAGCCGCGGTGTCCGTGCGTCAGGACAGGGAGCCTCAAATGCCCGGGAAACGTTCAATATCAGTTTATCATTTTCTACATTTGACAAAATCCCATTGATTTAATTTGCTCAAATAAGGTTTGTAGAGTGTGAGGTATAAAACCGCAAGAAGCGAGTTAGTGAATCACGCCTGCCTTACCCAGCTATCTTTTCGCATTCGCCAGCAACAGCTGCAGGAAGCTGAGGTAGTGGAACTAATCTTATTTCAAAATGCTGGATTCCTATAGTTTTGACAGTTGGGCATTTCTCAGGCTGCCTTATTATTAAGTGCTTGTTTTCTGTATGGCAATCACTAATCAGGTGAGGTCTCCAGCAAATATACTATTTCTTTTTCATGAGCCCTTATCTTGGCAGAGTTGAAGGACAGCGCTGGTGCTTACCCATGGTAGTATGCTATTGGAATTCATGCCAGATAGCAAGGTAGGAGTACATCTCAAAAATAAGTGACAGGTTCTGCTCAGATGTCTGCAGTGTTGAGCATTATGTCTGTTTAATCTTTTCTTGCTGAGTTTTAAAACCAATGGGAGGGGGGCTTGGACGGGGCCTCCTTGGATTGTTACTGAGATCACTCCTTTACAGCGGCAACCATGTTATACAATAATGCCAGGAAAGAATCCATTTGATCCTCACAGAAGCAATTTTTAAGTAAGAATTAAATTTTTAAACAGTGTTTTTTCCAGACACCTTTTTGATTTGGGCAACAGAAACAGGAAACATAAAGGATGTAGGAATACAGAGGCAACACTACGGTGGGAAAGCGTGCCCGTCTTTGCTGCTGCATAGTTGGAACTCGGCTACGTCTTTGGTCTCATTTGTGAGGGAGCAGCATCTTCAGTAGGAGGACAGGGATAAATCTTTAGTGCCTCGTGAGTCATAAATATAGACTGAATTAAAGATTTTATAGCTTCTAACTTTTGCTTTAATTTAGTAGTTACAAATATTTCCGTCCCATAAAATAACGTTCACCTGCTAGTAAAGAGCTTTCTTATTGAGAAAGGCTGAACAGGTACTTGTTCAGATACTTGCTGTACCCAGCCTGCTTCCAAAGACGTTATTTCTTCAGGACAGTGGTTCAAATCTAGATGAAATTCTTGCATATTCTCACTTATGGAAACATGTTACTGGCACGGGGATGCTTTTGAGCTCTGTGGACCCTCTTGTTACAACACTTGCCAAATCAAGCAGTACTAAGGTGAGGAGTGACTGTGTAGTTTTCATGTTCCTTGGTGCATTCTCAGTGCTTACCCAGAGCTGGATTGTTCAGAGGCTTAAAAATAACACGTATGTGCCCGTCTTCCATCTTCTTGACTAATGACCTGCATTTTAATCAGAAAACCAGGTTCTGTTGCTTACAGAAGCTGCATTGGAATTGCACAAAGGCTCTGGCACTGAGCATCAGCCAAACTGCATCCAGAGTTGCAGCTAATTTTCCCTGACATGGAGCCTTAAGAGACTGTATTAGCTCCTCTAGACCATTTTCTTTACCAGTCGTGAGTTCCCTATGACAAGGTATATATTTCAGTCGTCTGTCTTAATGGAAATTAATAATAATGAAGGCCATCTGGTTTTTGGTTTGGTTTTTTTTAGGTTACAGTCCCTCTAACTGAATTAGGATTAATGTCACAATTTGTCTTTGCTCAGTTTCATCTTGCACAACTTCAAGCCACTACAAGGACCTCAGTTCTTTAGCGTTTGCCTTTTTGGTATTTGGAAGCGGTGCTCTCCGTCCTTCCCATTGTCCAGACGTGCATTATATGCTTGATTTCGTCGTACCTTCAAATAACGGCTGGGCTTTTGCTGAGTATTGTTTTCAAAAGGTGTCTCCCAAGCGAAGCACGTTGTAGTGCTTGTGCTGGCTATCAGCTGAGCTTCAAAGACACTCCAAACCGCAGAACACTGTCAGGGTGGATGTGCTCGCCTGTCACCTCTTAGTCTTTTCTTTGTATGTGTCTATTTGTATGAGTGTTCTGATTTATTTATTTATTATGTTCCATTTCCCCCAGCACGCGTGTGCATTCATATCCTCTTCTCATGGTATTTTGACTGTAGCTTTTGCTGACATTTCCTTATTGAGGATTACCACCACCTCCTTTTTAATATCCTCAGTGAATGTGACAAATATCCTGCTTACCTTCATTTCCAAATTGTTAATTATCGTTTGAAATAGGACTGAGAGCCGTAATTTCCTCCTGAGCTCTGTGAGGATCCTCCCCACTGGCACTTGTTTGCTGTTTGTGATCGTTTTCATTCAGTACCTGCCAACATCAAAGCTATCCTGAATGAGTTCTTAAAAATGTAACTGAGAAATTCAATGGATCAAGTGATTTGGTGAAGGGCGATTAGATAAAAATCCCTTTTAAATAATAAAGAGTGCAATCATTGAGTTTAGTGTGATATATTCTTAGGAAATATGCCCCTTGCATTGTGTCTTCCTGAGCTCAAATGTTTTTCCAGTTTGTGTTATAATTTCAATGCACTTTTATGATATTTAATGGATGGTAATTACCAGGATCAGGGGATTTGCCTGTAGTATTTTTTAGTTCCCTTTGTGTTTTCATTTCCATGTTTCTGTTGCTTTATAGAACAGGGGTTTTGTTTGCAGGTTTTGTTTGTTGAATGAATCATGTTCTCAGCTGTTCACAAAGTCAGTCGAATGACAACCACCATAAACCAGTCATGCTTCACCCCCAAATACTCTTTTTTTTTTTTAACAAGAGCAGCATATATTTTGTAATAAAGCATGTTTTCATGTCATGAAAGCAGAATTTATTCTTTTACCGTTTTTCTTCTAACTACCTTTTAAACTTGGGTTTTATCTTATTTATGATCCTGTTTTAATGTGTGTTTTTCAGTTAACTGCCTGCATTCATGGGTCCGCAGCTATGCTCTACCCGATGTTCTGGCAGCATGTTTACATTCCTGTTCTGCCCCCACATCTATTGGACTACTGTTGGTAAGGCTATATATATATATATATGTGGGTATGTATATATATTATATATGCATCTATATCACTTAGATTCACAGCAGTTTTCGTATTTCTATATAGTAAGTCTTAAGTCCTCTTATGATACAACTGTCACTCTGAAAGTATATTGGCATATTAAGGAAGCAAACAACCTGGTAAGTAAAAAAAAATGTTGATGGCAAGATACAATTGTCTATTATATTGACTATTATAATTGTCTAGAATATTGAAATAGTCTAATGTAAGTGGTTACTATGGAAGGCTGCAACTTAGATACTGTGTTATTAAAACCTGTTTTCATTGTATTGGTGTTAAATGTTAAAATTTGAATTAAGACTCCAACAGTAGAGGATACAGTGGGTGAGATACTCTCATTTTTCTGCTTTCCTGAAGATCTGCTGGGGAGGGAGGGACGTATACTCATCTTTCATTAGCTGTGTGTGTTTAGAACATGAAATGAAATGAATATAAACATTTCAGACACTTCTTTGTTACCATGATCTCACAAACTTTGGCCCAGCCCATGAGCAGCCTCATGTAATGTCAAAGCTGGCCCAGTTTTGACCAGGAGCTCGGTCCAGTTGCCCTCCTGAGGTTCCTTCCAAGCCACTCTATGATTCCACACTGTCCAGGTGCCCGAGGAGCCTCCTTAGTCTCTGTTGGGCTCTGCAGATGAGCGTGTTATTGGGCATGTGTCTCGGGCTCTGTCCAGGCTTCTGAAACACGGTTCTTCAAACAGTCTCTCGATTTTAACTTTCTTTCCTAGTGCCAGGTCAAACAGTTGAGTCTAATCAGCCATACCAAGGTCTCTCCCCTTGGCTGGCGGGTGCGCGCTCTGCCGAGATAACAAAGAGCAAGTTGAAGATGCTGCTGCTTTTAGTTGCTGCTTCCCACGCTCGGTTTGTGTGACTTGCGCTTTTTATTCTTCTCTCTGCGTATGTAGCAGGGAGATGAAGTTTGCCCAGGAAGAGTGGCCCTGCCTTGGGCTTCCCAGAGAAGTTAAACTTTGAGACTTAATGGGATTGCTGCCTGGACGCGCAGGTATTAGTAAGGCCAAAGCTGGACTGGAGTTACTGAGAGATGTAAAGGGTAACGAGAGGCTCCTACAAGCTTGCGAGTGAAAGGAAAGCCCAAGGGAGATGTGTACCTGGTGCTGCATGGTCAGGCAGCCAGGTGAGGAAGGGCACGGAAAAGGCTGAGGGACTCCGGCCTTTGTCTTCACGGGCCAGGGCTGAGCAGAGATGTCCGTGGGAGCTGGGTGCTTGGTGCGCTTTTGGGAATGATTTGAAAACAGAGAGGCAGGCTCCCTCTGCCCCTAGCATGTGAAAAACTCCTCCTCAGTAGAAAACAAACTTACCTGTCATCCAGTCTTGGATTTTATTGTGGCTGTTAGTGTGGAGGCTGGCTGGTTTTGTCAGAGCAAGTGTTCTGTGCGATGGTTTCCCTGCATTTAAGCAGAGTAAGGAACCCGCCGGGATAACGGGCATTTTTAAGTGAAGTGCTAGGAAATGGAATGTGTCGATTTAAAGGAAACTTGTTCCTCTGCAGATGATTTAAATGTGAAGTATGTGCCTGTGTCGAGGATACACGGAACAGAATCTAAAAACTGCTATCTCCTGTAGAAATGACCCTCCAGTTGACTGGCTGCCCAGGAAGGGCAGGTTCTCCTCATTTGCACTGCCAGCAGGTGCCTTTCTCTGCATAATGGGCTTCGCATCTGTAATTAACACATGAAGGCTGCTGCTGCCAGCTCCTTCCGCAGGTACATGCTGCTAGGAGTTTTCAGGACAACGGTGTGGGCCACAAGAGGCTTTTACCCTGGGTTTGAAGATTAGGTATTCATCGACTTTCTGACAAAGACATGTTAAAAGGGGCTAAGTCCAGATCCCGCAGTTGGGAGCAGAAGTGTGCAAAAAGCAAACACTTGGGCAGTGTATGCAAGGAAATAAAGACACAAGTCATTGAGCTCTACTGAATGAATTCTTTCATGGCATAACACCCTGTCCATAGAACGAATGAGCTAGCTAGTGTGTGAAAAGTATGATTTAAAAATGTGTAATTATTAGGCAGATTGTAATTGCATGCCCACAAATACAACGGATTACCTGAGCCAGATATGAACTTTAATTGGAGGGGTAGCGACACACGTTTTAATTGGAGAGGAACCCTACACAGACTGTAGTTTTTTGAATAAGTCAATTTAGCAACAATAGATGTGCCATAAAAATATTTCTCAAAATAGAGTCCATCTATTTTGTAACCATGTGAACTTGGAGACCTCATTTTTGCCTAGGAGGAGTGAGAAATCAGCTCCATGCTCTCTGCTTTAAGGCAGTGTTATTGCTTATTGGTGTCTGCCTCAAGAGAAGTGACCAGAGATTCTTTAAAATAAAAGAGTTTAATTTTAATTATTGCCTGGTTGTTTTGCAAATGTGACATAAGAATTTTAAAGAGCTGAAACGGAAACAAAATTTAACATAATGAGAGAACACAGAATGTCACGTGCGTACAGTTGACTGTGTCTATTTACCGGCTGTGCTGTGCGATGCTTTTGAATCTTCTCCTGCTCTTTTGAAAATCACTCTACTACTCGTGATCTTTGAAAGTTTTTGAAAAAAGTCTCTATTCCACCTGTGATTATTTGCTTTTAATCATTTGAATTGCAGTGGAAACTTTTCCTATAAAGGAAACTTGTAAAGTCCTGACTGATACACTGAGAGCTCCATGGCTGCGAAATTTGAAATTTGTTGTATCTCCTGGGCAGGGCCGGGGACACAAAAACTGCTGGATCTTTCCAGAGCCAGATAAGTAGAATAGCCAAAGGCCTGTATCTTCAAAATATTCGGACTCTACTCATCCTATCCCTGCATTTCGATTCATTGGGGAGGGGAAGCAAGGGGAAGAGTGCTGCCCCTTTTTTTTTTTTTTTTTTTTATATTAGGTACAGGTACCACTCTTTAATACGTTTTCAGCCCAGGGAAGAAGCCTGGGTGCAGGGGACTAGAAATAGGTGGGAATCCCACCATTAGATTTCACACCTTAATGCCCAGTTGCTTGTTCATTGAATACAGAACAACAGAGGAAATACGTGAAGCAGCAGTGGCTGGGGGGCTTGGGGGTGTGTGGGGCTGGGTTGTTTGTTGTTGTTGTTGTTCTTGGGTTTGTTGTTTTTAATACATGCCAGCAGGTGCCAAAAGTACTGGCTGATGAGATACTGCCACCAAGCATCACCAGCCAACACATACAGCTCCTTACATTTGGCCAGATCTCGTCCATCTATTTTGTTGTTGGGAATTTAAACATTTCTTGATGTGAAAGAAACAGTCTATTAATTTTCCTCACTATTTCTTCCCGTTTGTTTTTCATGTGGCATAAAAACACTCCCACTGTGTCTGTTTTCTTCCTTCTTGCTCTCGGTGTCCATGTTTAAAATTAGCCTGTAAGAAAAGCCCGTCTTTGCTGACCTGGTAACACGGCTTAGTATGTTCTCTCGGTCCCAGAGCATTGTCACTCAGGTTATTCTGTGGCCTTTTACCAGAAGCAACAGTATATCTTTTTTTAGGGTGATTAAAACAGTCTTTTCTATGAGATAGACTGCTTAGCAGCCAACATTAATATATTCTGAGAGGCACCTTCTCAGAGCACCCTGGCACAGCTGCTGAACAAACGCTTCTATTGGTGCCGTTTTCCCTTTCTGCAGGAGTTTGGTTTTTTTTTTTTAACCCCCTTTCTCCTGTTTGCTAAATCTGCATATAGTTCAATATGCTCCCTGAAGTAGGTGGAGGGGGTAACTGGAGGGCGAGTACTCCCGCTGCTCGGGAAACAATGATTCCTTCGTCAGGAGCCTCTTGGTAGGCATTTCGATTGAGCCTGGTACATCTGCGCGCTCACTGAAAGCTCTTGTAGTTGCTCTTCTGGTTTCTTAGCTGCATCTTTTCCGCATCGTTCCAATTTATGCAGCCAAGTTTCTAATTTGCATCAATTAGCCCAATAAATTTTGGATTCAATTCTGTTGCATTTCAATGAGTAATCTGAAGGGAAATCAGGAGACTGCCTTAGAGAGCAAAGTACTCCTGGTGTGAGAGTGACGTTCAGTCACTATTTCTGTATCAAGATGTGAACTTAGTAAATGTGACCGAATCAATTTTCCTGGAACAGCGAAGCAAAATGGTGCAAATCCCTGTGTAGCTGTAAACTATGGACCTTTTGGAGGTCCTTGGGCTTTACATTACTTTTTCTGGTGAATTGCAGTGGATTTTGAGGGTGGATTTTTCTTCTTAAGAGGAAATGTCCCTCTATTTCACCTGCTTCTCTTCCAATTAGTAGTTGCCCACCTCTTGGGAGCATAATTAAGAGGTCTCTAGTTAGCCTAAGGAAACGAATTAAAGAAATTGTAAAAATGCAACTGTAATAAATGGGCAATATATAGCCATTAAGTCCACAATATCCATATTCATGCTTATGCATTGCTACTTTAATGATTTGATATTTGCCTATATAACTCATTTGATTATAAATAACACTGATTGCACTGGGAACCAGTGTAGCAGAAGACGAGGAAAAGCCTTTCTCTTTGTTCCAAAAGACTGGGGCAAGCGTTTTGTTTAAGCAGTAAATATGTGCAGTAGAAACTGATACTTCCTAATTTTGCACTTACTGGTTGTTGGCTGCCGTCAAACAACTTTGAGTAATTAGTAATTGTGGTCGTAAGAAGGCCCAGGAGTGATGAAGTGTCAAGCAGCAGGTACAGGCTGGTCTGAAGGGCACTCTTTAATCTGTCATGGGTCCCAGAAGGATGAAAGCTTGTGTGGAGTGTTTATACAAGCAACGTGTCTTACTGAAGTTCACTTGAAAGCCTTGGAAATACACGTGGAACTGATAAAATATTGAAAACTGCTTGAGTGCTTCATGTCTCAGGACCTGAGCAGCAGTTAGGAAGAACTCCTGGAGTCTGCTCTGGATGGGGAAGAGGAGGTGTGCAAACCGTGCCTGTCTGCAGAGTGCTCGCTGGGTAGTTACGTCATGGCGTATGATTAACACATGATAAAGAAAAATGGTGATAAAAGCAATTTATGAAGCCTAATGTGAACCCTTCAGCGTTTACTTTTAGGCGCCTTACCTTTCCAGTCAGATTGATGAGTGATGGCAGAAGAATATAATCTCTCTTGTAGATTTTTTTATTGGAAATATTTATGCTCTTTACCAGAATTCTGTATTATTGAGGTTATTTCTGATGTTTGCTTAGTTAAACTTTGGGGAGCATAAGGAGTTATCACGGTGAATTATTCTTAAAGTATCTTTGCTTTTACTTTTTTTTTTCTTTTTTCATATGTCATTGGACAATAATGTCAGTTCAAAGAAAAAAATGACTTTTGATAAAAGAGGTATTCAGATAATTTGATTTTTGTTACCTATGGAGAAAACACTTCAAGTTCCACATTTGGGCAACGAACAGTAAGTGTTATTTCAAAGGAGTTTTGAATAAACAAATTTCACACAAATGCACCTTCAAAACCACGTGCTTCATGGATGTGTTGCAGAACTGCTTTTCTCCACGCCCGTCACCCTTCCACAAACTCAAACCTCTCTTTGAGCCCCTCGATGCTCTGCCAGGACATTGTAGATGCCTCGCACACATCGTTCCTCTCTGGTGTCTTTCAGTTGCTGCAAGCAATGCCTTTTGTAGATAAAGCTGAGTTAATTTCTTGTCATTTATTCCCATAACTGGGAGATTTTGTTAGTCTTCAGATCTAATCCATTTCTAAATAGCGTGTGTTTCTTCTGCTTCACGTCTGAAATGTGCCCTTTGATTCATCTGTATCGCTCCAGGTGGCTTTGCCCAAGCTCTGGCAATTCCGTGTTTTCCCTCTGACTTCTCTAAGCCGAGTAATGGCTTAGACATGTTGACAAAGTTCTTACAGCAATTATTTTTGTATGGTTTCGTCAGCTTTCTTCATTTGCCCTCTACTTTCCCCATCTTCTCTTCTGCATCAAACGTGCTGTTCATCCTCCTCGGCACGTACCTTGTCCGCTTGTCATCCCCTGCCCCAGAGCCACGTCCCGGCACGCCGCCACGCGGCTTTTCACCCGTCTGTTAAATGGTTCTCAGAGTTACCCCATGTCTTCTTTTGTGCTCTACCTCACTCCCCAGTGGAGAAATTGTTCTTTAACACAAACATTTGCAAAACCAGCCCGTATACCTTAACAAATTACCACGTCATCGTTTCCATTTTCGTATTGACCAGCAAAACCGGAGCCCTTTTTTCTGCCACAATGTTAAAGCCCCTCTTTGTAGTTCTGTAGGAACAAATTGTTGCTGCCCAAGTGTACGCACTGCGCAGCCCAGGAGCACCTGGCTGGAGTCCTTTAATGCTCAGTACTACGAGTTTAAAGAAATAACAGCTTTCCAAACCCTGCTGAAGTGAAGTTGCTGTAGCCTTTATGCAGTCCCGTAAGAGTTCCATAGGCTGCGTTCCCCTTGCATGTAAAGTCTGTCACTAGAAAACTGAGGAGATGATTCATTGCATCCAGAGCTGATCCATGTATTTTTAAGCCCTGTCTTGCCTGTAATTCCTTAAAATCTTCCTGGGCGTGCATGGCTTGAAGGGTTAAGGCATTCTTATTATTCTTCTGTTGATAAACTGGAGGCTTGAAGGATGGACGTGATACAGCAAATTAACTTTTCCAGGTTCAGATTTTCCTGTGCTTGGTGACAGACTCTCCGTTTGGACACGGTAATAAACGGCTGGTTTTCTGGAATACTGCAATCTTCCTGCTTCCTTTCATTACGTGAACCGAGGTTCCACTAGATGAGACATTTGCAGTCCTAAGACTTCCTGCTGAGGCTCAGACTTTGTATTTTTGAGATTGAAGCTGTCGTGTTCATGAAACTACTTAATTAGAAACACATTCATTGCAGCGCTTGCTAGAGGAGCCTGGAGCAGCGCAGCCGGGCACCCAGGGAAGCTGAGCATGTGTGCAGCTGGCAGCTCAACCACTGGTTTGTACGGCAAATACGAAATTACTGGGTGTTTTCTTGCTCCTGGAATGCGGCCATTGGAAATGACGAGATGTGGGTAAAGAGATAGCGTTTGTCACAAATAAAACATGCAAAATGACAAACAAAAATGCTCCTCAGCTGAGCAGACATCTGTATGTAGTGAATGTGAATCATGTAAGTTAAAGACTTCTATCGGAGAGCTTGGATGTATGTTCTGGTTCTCATCTGCGGGCTTCCCAAGGAAGCAGAACCTTGAGGATTTGTACCGAGGCAGCTCCTGATGGAGCGGCCCCTCCGGGCTCCATCCCACGCTGCGGTGTGGGGTGAAGCTCGGGCAGGGGCTTTCTTGCCAGCCCAGGCAGTGCAGTGCGTTGCTGCCTGGGTGACACGCGGCGCTCCAGTGTTCCCCGCATGAACTGGGAAGGGTTTTGTGAAGTTACGTGTGTTTGTCTTCACAAAGAGAAAAAAGTGTCTTCCTGCAGAATGTCTGATACAGAGGCTGCTCCCATCTCTTTGCACAGCACCCTGTTTTAGAGGGGACATTAGTAAACATGAGAAATATTAATATGCATATCAGTAAACACATTTTTCTAAAAGGTATTTCTCGAAAAAATGAGAAGCAGAGGGATTTTTGCCGGTCTGGTGTCTTGCAGTAGTTTTTTCAGCACTGCTCTTACTGAGCAGTAGGCACCAGTTTATAAAAGCAATATGGAAGATATTTTAATCCAAGGCAGTACAGTGACATTTCCCTCATTTTTTTCATCTGAAATTGAAAATGAGCTCTTTGAGCTTCTGTATCCAAAATGAAATGAGGCTCTATTTTAAAAGTTGTGTCTGTCTGTGTGCTTTCCATTTAACAGGCAGTATATGCCATATTTGCAATTAGCAGCTTTGGCATCCTCTTTGATGTGTTCTAATAAGCAGTGCAAATATAAGCTTTCCCTGATTAGTCGAGTGGGAGTCCTGTAATAAGCTTAATATTAGAAATACTCCACACACAAAGATACAACTTTCATTCAGTATTCCTGTGTTACGTGGTCCGTGTTGGTGTTTGCTCACACCACGGAGGAGAAGATGGAAAAGATGAGTCTTTCTCTTACACGTGAGCGTTCTGTTTGGTAACACAAGTGTCACACTGCGTTTGGGGCTAGAGCTTTGGCCCAGGAGCCTCTTGGTGTGTAGAAGCTTTGCGTTCTGAAGGGAATAATGGTATCAGCACCCTGCAGTTTATCAGAATCTTCAAAAGTAGTTTTTACATTTTTCTTTTATAAATGGAAACATTTCAAAATTTATACTTAAAAAAATAGTTTAAAAAAATGTGTCTGTAACGATATTCAAAGGATTTCAAACTTGCAGTACCAGGTGATATGTATAAATTAAATTAACCACTGAACACTACAAGGGGATTGTTTTTTTTCTAAAGAATACTCTTAGAAAAAAGTCTGGGTATTGTCTTGAAAAATCGTAATAACACATTTTGTTTGGTTTTTTAAGAAGAGACCCCAGTGTTATGGATGTGTTCAACAGCTGTCCTTATGTATCTGTCTTACTCGAGCCACCCTGAAATTCTGGTGTCACGAAAAATTAAAGTCTTACAGTAGTGAGAGGATATTGCATAGTCAGAGAAGCCTTTCAAATACGGAATAAAATTTTGTTCATATTTTTAAAGCAAAATCTAATCCAGTATCGCAGTATTTTCCTGTCGCTTTTTTTATAAGTGGTATGTGTTAATGCAGTGTTACGAGAATGTAAAGCCAGGTTTTCTTCCTCTTTGCAGTGCCCCGATGCCCTACCTCATTGGAATACATTTAAGTCTGATGGAGGTAAGTCTTTCTCACCATTTCTGAAACTATGTATAGTTTTATGATTGAGAGCCAAATTCTGCAAGCAATTATAAATTCATTCATATGCTTAAAAAATGAACTAATGCTGTTAATTGGGGAGTGCTGAGAGAATTGAAGCTAAGCACACACGACAGTGTTTAATCTCAAGGGCCTCTTGGTGCTCGTGCTCTTTGGGCACACTTTGGGTGCAGCTCAGCAGTCAGGACGAGCTCACGCTGCGCTCCCCTCTCCATCCTGGTGCTTCATTTCATCCCTTTACTGCCTTCGTTTGACTCTCGATTCACAAAGGCAGAGCCGATATTAAACCAAAATGTTGACAGTTACAGTTCTCTTTTAGGCTTTCGCAGACAGATTGTAATTTTTTTAATGTTCAAAAAGATCTGAAAAGAAGGAACTTGCTGTTAATGTTAACACAAAGCTGGCAGAAAACCAGCCCTCACAGAAAGCTTCACATATAAACAATTCAGAGTAATTCATGTGACTTTTCCAAAACTCTAAAAGTGGAAATAGCACATTTGCTTTTGCTTCCAGGCCTGGTGAAACACTCGATGACTTTCCTCAAAAGTATCTGGCGGACAACATAAGCTATTAATTTAGGTGCCTATGAAAATCCTAGTCCTTATTAATTGTGCCCCTTTACACAGGAAGTCTGAGCGCGGTGTCTGTGCTCCGCGTGGGCAGAGGGATTCCCGCCCCGCGAGCGCTGCCTTTTGTGGGCTCTTAAATGAGCCGGCAGCGTTGAACTGGTCCGAGCTGCAAATGCCCTTGAAAGTTAATTGACTTGGGTCTCTGCTTTAGATAGCTCTCTTTGGAAATTTAGGCTTAGCGTTTGGGATACCAAACAGTTTACAAAGCTGAGTTTTACATCACAAAGTAACGCATCCGACTGGAATATTTGTTCTTCCATTGTCCCTAAAGATGTGTAAGTTCTCTGGAAACAGTGACCAAACGTTCTTTCACTAGAGCGTATGCATGTAGTAATATCCTCTGTGTTCGAACCCGGACTGGCGCGCTCTGTAACCTCCCCTTTTTTCCAGCGTTCAAGTGTAGTAGTTTTAGAAGTCACCTTCTCGTGAGAAGCTCAGTGGAACATGCACCTCATTTTAATTTTTTTCTTTTTCTGTCCTTATCATCCTGAGTACAGATGACTGGTTTTTTTATGCCCTTTATATTGCTAAATGAAGTACAAAATTGCTGGTAGTGAGTAAGCAATTATTTTAAAAGTCAACATGTACGTTTGTTTGCACATCACATGCTTACGTTAGTGGGCTTTCTGATAATTACCCATCAACGCTGCATAGACAAGACTGAAGTAATACCCAGGAAGAAATAGTCTAATATATATTTTTCATATTGATCAAGAAGCTTTCTGTCCCGTGTATGTACCAGGTAATCATGGGTGTGCTTACTGTGGTATCTCTCTGTTGGAAAAAGAAGCAAGAGACCTGGCAGAGGATGGGGAAATATCGCCATGCCGGTACTTGCCAGCTTTCCCAAACATTTTTGCTCACAGAGAGCTGTGTGTTTAGCCTGGCAATGGGTAAAAAATAAATTAATAATTATACCTTGGAGTCGCTTTGTGTGATGCCTCCCTCCTGCCATGCTGCATAAACCCATTAGCTCTTCCTTTGTCTCAGTTTTTCAGATTGCAGGGCTCTGCAGGCCTTCCAAACTCCATCTGTAAAAACTCAGAAAAAGGAGTTGTTCTTGGAGAAGCCAATTTTCATCCGTTTTAGTAACTTGTGAAAAAATCTGTTTAGTACTAAATCCAGTATGGCTTTTGAATAGCCGGAGATTCTGGAACACAGACACACTTTGGCAAAGTACAGTTACTCAGAGTGCCTTATGAAATAAATTAAATAAATAAACCAAACTGTCTTCTCTCCTCCCTCTGCTCATAAGGAGACATTGAACACTTCCAGATAGGAACACATCTTCCAGCACTTTTTCCACTGAAAAATAAAATCAGATCCCACAGTGGGCTATTGTATCTGTTTCTTGGCAAGTACTGCATAATTTCTGTGCCTTGGGCAAAGCAAAGGTGACATTTGTCAAATGAGCGAGACAATTGCTAGTTTACCTCTTTGCCTGTTTTTGATGCTGAAAGCTTACTTTGTCTTTGTCTTTGTATGTAGGTACAAAATCATGTTTTTTGTTAGAATAACAACTTAATAGCATCAGTGTTTTTTTTGTCTTCATGATCTAACAGTTGTGTCTTTTTAAAAATACAATATATTAATTTTTCCATCTCAAAATAATTTTATAAACGACGACTGAAAACGTACTGTTATTATTCGGTGTTCATTTTTCTTTAAATGCCGGAATTTCACCAAGTAGATCTTTGAAAGTGTTTTGTTATTCTGTCCGAGGGTAAGGGATGAGTTCCCGGTGCTCGGTTCCAGCTCGGCCGGGTGGGCTCTGGCTGCTGCGGAGCCCCCGGGAGGCGCTGAGGTCCCAGATAGGCTCATGGTTCTGCTCCTGCAGCTCCCACTGCAGCGTTTGTCATCGTTGCGTAAAATGTTAGTGGAAGCCTAAACGTGCACAGAGGAAGCTGTGGTGGAACAGAGACGGGGGCTCTGGAATGTGGGAAGAAAACCATTTTCTAGCTTCGGTGTTGTTTCTGTGGGTTTTGGCTATCCCTGTCTTGGAACGGGTGCTCTGGACGAAACACAGCAGAAATGTTAATTTGAAACAAAACACATCCTCTCCCTCACCTCACAGGGGTTTTTTTTCAAATTGTTTTGTATCTTAAAGTTAGTTTGCAGCTTCCCATGTTACACAGGGTCTATGTAGAAGGAGCAGTTATTTTAATGGAAAATGACAAATTTTTCTTATGATTAAAATATCAAGCATATCCATTGACTGTTAAATCTAATTTGCTGTGACTGAAATGTTCTCCAGTGAGATAAGATAATCTCCTGTTATAGGTCAGAGGGCTCCAACTGATTTATGAGGGAAAATCTTGGTAGAAAATATAGAGCTGTGTTTTGTGCTCTTATTTTTCAGCTTTTCTATCATCACCTAGTTAGTCATTCTTTATAAGATTTCCATTTAGCAATCCATAAAGTGACTTCAAAGAAGGCTAAAAGTTTATAAGCTGTTGGATAAGCGAGGCTGGAGCTACACATGAATAATGGAACATGCTTACGGAACTAATTGAATTCATATTAGACGAAGATAAGTGCTTAGTACCGGTAAATAATGAGATAGGAAAATGAAACTCCATCAAGAGAACACATCCCTTTCATAACCTCGTTTTATTCTCTACCTGCGTACTGTATGCTATTTTAGTGCTCAAATTCTATTAAATTGACCTTTGTGTTGTAAGCGGTGTCAGACTTAGCTGGCAGCCTTTTACATTTTGTCATAGTAAACGATTGTTTCAGCAACTGTTTCTGTAGGAAAGGTTATTAGTGTGATGGCGCTGATGGAAGAGGAATGCCCTTGACCTAGTGGGCTGCCTGCTGGGCTGCAGGCCCATGTGGTTGTGGTTAGCTGCTGGGGATAGCTCTGCTCAGCTGGCAGCGTTCTCTTCCGTGCCACGCTTCCAGGCGGGCACGTAACGGCACCCCCCGCTCACGCTCTGTTCGGAGCGCGAAACCCTCCTTAGAGATAAAGTTAATGATTAGAAAAGTTATTTCTTATACTGCTTTAGAATATTCCGGTTTCTCAAGGATGCTTTTCGGGACTTCAGAATTTTAATTCTTGCAAGATTATCCAGGGGGAATTGGTGTGTGAAGCTTCACACTGCATTGGTCAGGAGGATTTTTCTAACCTTGCTGTGCATGTCCTAAAACCTGTATGAGCAGGTTTTTCATTTATTTTAACCTAAAATGAGTAACTATGTTCATGAAAATAAAGTTGCCTAAATTCACGCTGTGTTTACTGCGGTAGGACACGGCAGCTGATCTCACGTAACGTCGATAGTGTTCTCCCTGCGCAGAGGTGAGCGGAGAGCTGTGTCGGGTCCTCGGAACCCACACGTGTTCTGGACTCGCCTTCCGGCATTCTCACCTGGTCCTTTCCAGGCAGGCGTGAGGATGCTCCGTTGGATCCCGTCTGGTTATGCGCCAGTTGGTGTGCACGGAGCCTGAGCTAACCGGCTCCGAGACACAGGTCACACCCGCTTGGCCCTCGTCCTGGCAGCGCCCCGTGATTCCCCTCGGGAATGAACCTGAGAATCCACTGCCCGCGGGCATCTGCCAGCAGCAGTGTCAGTTGTTAATTATACTTTTTTGATCGGAGTGAGGAGTAATATTTAGCTTTTTCTATCCGTTTATCCTTAGGAAAGCACTGCGTTTTGTAGCTATAAGTGAAAAAGTGTCGCTTTTTTACAGGGTTTAACTGAGGGGGTTATATATATATATATGCTTAAATCCAGGTCTTAGAAAACTGAATGTAATTTAGTCGCAAATACTATAAATATGGTGTACGTGGTTTCAGAAGTA